>CAWVNZ010000264.1:0-79300 GCA_963930735.1 Dioctria linearis
AAGGGATTGCCTTTTCTATAGTAAATTTTTCAAAAAAATAATTTTATATTGTCGCAAATTTTAATTGCGCCAGGGATTGCCTTTTCTACAGTAAATTTTTCAAAAAATAATTTTTTACTGTCGCAAATTTTAATTACGGCAGGGATTGCCTTTTCTATAGTAAATTTTTCAAAAAAGAATTTTTTATTGTCGCAAATTTTAATTGCGCCAGGGATTGCCTTTTCTACAGTAAATTTTTCAAAAAATAATTTTCTACTGTCACAAATTTTAATTACGGCAGGGATTGCCTTTTCTATAGTAAATTTTTCAAAAAATAATTTTTTATTGTCGCAAATTTTAATTGCGCCAGGGATTGCCTTTTCTACAGTAAATTTTTCAAAAAATAATTTTCTACTGTCGCAAATTTTAATTGCGCCTGGGATTGGCTTTTCTACAGTAAATTATTCAAAAAATAATTTTTTACTGTCGCAAATTTTAATTGCGCCAGGGATTGCCCTTTCTATAGTAAATTTTTCAAAAAATAATTTTTTACTGTCGCAAATTTTAAAAGCGCCAGGGATTGCTTTTTTTAAGGGTAAATTTTTCAAAAAATAATTTTATATTGTCGCAAATTTTAATTGCGCCAGGGATTGCCTTTTCTACAGTAAATTTTTCAAAAAATAATTTTTTATTGTCGCAAATTTTAATTACGCCAGGTATTGCCTTTTGTACAGTAAATTTATCAAAGCCTAATTTTTTACTGTCGCAAATTTTAATTACGGCAGGGATTGCCTTTTCTATAGTAAATTTTTCAAAAAAGAATTTTTTATTGTCGCAAATTTTAATTGCGCCAGGGATTGCCTTTTCTACAGTAAATTTTTCAAAAAATAATTTTCTACTGTCACAAATTTTAATTACGGCAGGGATTGCCTTTTCTATAGTAAATTTTTCAAAAAATAATTTTTTATTGTCGCAAATTTTAATTGCGCCAGGGATTGCCTTTTCTACAGTAAATTTTTCAAAAAATAATTTTCTACTGTCGCAAATTTTAATTGCGCCTGGGATTGGCTTTTCTACAGTAAATTATTCAAAAAATAATTTTTTACTGTCGCAAATTTTAATTGCGCCAGGGATTGCCCTTTCTATAGTAAATTTTTCAAAAAATAATTTTTTACTGTCGCAAATTTTAAAAGCGCCAGGGATTGCTTTTTTTAAGGGTAAATTTTTCAAAAAATAATTTTATATTGTCGCAAATTTTAATTGCGCCAGGGATTGCCTTTTCTACAGTAAATTTTTCAAAAAATAATTTTTTATTGTCGCAAATTTTAATTACGCCAGGTATTGCCTTTTGTACAGTAAATTTATCAAAGCCTAATTTTTTACTGTCGCAAATTTTAATTACGGCAGGGATTGCCTTTTCTATAGTAAATTTTTCAAAAAATAATTTTTTACTGTCGCAAATTTTAATTACGCCAGGGATTGCCTTTTGTACAGTAAATTTTTCAAAACCTAATTTTTTACTGTCGCAAATTTTAATTACGGCAGGGATTGCCTTTTCTATAGTAAATTTTTCAAAAAATAATTTTTTATTGTCGCAAATTTTAATTGCGCCAGGGATTGCCTTTTCTACAGTAAATTTTTCAAAAAATAATTTTCTACTGTCGCAAATTTTAATTGCGCCTGGGATTGGCTTTTCTACAGTAAATTATTCAAAAAATAATTTTTTACTGTCGCAAATTTTAATTGCGCCAGGGATTGCCCTTTCTATAGTAAATTTTTCAAAAAATAATTTTTTACTGTCGCAAATTTTAAAAGCGCCAGGGATTGCTTTTTTTAAGGGTAAATTTTTCAAAAAATAATTTTATATTGTCGCAAATTTTAATTGCGCCAGGGATTGCCTTTTCTACAGTAAATTTTTCAAAAAATAATTTTTTATTGTCGCAAATTTTAATTACGCCAGGTATTGCCTTTTGTACAGTAAATTTTTCAAAGCCTAATTTTTTACTGTCGCAAATTTTAATTACGGCAGGGATTGCCTTTTCTATAGTAAATTTTTCAAAAAATAATTTTTTATTGTCGCAAATTTTAATTGCGCCAGGGATTGCCTTTTCTACAGTAAATTTTTCAAAAAATAATTTTCTACTGTCGCAAATTTTAATTGCGCCTGGGATTGGCTTTTCTACAGTAAATTATTCAAACAATAATTTTTTACTGTCGCAAATTTTAATTGCGCCAGGGATTGCCTTTTCTACAGTAAATTTTTCAAAAAATAATTTTCTACTGTCGCAAATTTTAATTGCGCCTGGGATTGGCTTTTCTACAGTAAATTATTCAAAAAATAATTTTTTACTGTCGCAAATTTTAATTGCGCCAGGGATTGCCTTTTCTACAGTAAATTTTTCAAAAAATAATTTTCTACTGTCGCAAATTTTAATTGCGCCAGGGATTGCCCCTTCTATAGTAAATTTTTCAAAAAATAATTTTTTACTGTCGCAAATTTTAATTACGCCAGGGATTGCCTTTTGTACAGTAAATTTTTCAAAACCTAATTTTATAATGTCGCAAATTTTAATTACGCCAGGGATGCATTTTCTATAGTAAATTTTTCAAAATTTAATTTTATACTGTCGCAAATTTTAATTGCGCAAGGGATTGCCTTTTCTATAGTAAATTTTTCAAAAAATAATTTTATATTGTCGCATATTTTAATTGCGCCAGGGATTGCCTTTTCTACAGTAAATTTTTCAAAAAATAATTTTTTACTGACGCAAATTTTAATTGCGCCAGGGATTGCTTTTTCTACAGTAAATTTTACAAAAAATAATTTTATACTGTCGCAAATTTTAATTACGCCAAGGATTGCCTTTTCTATAGTAAATTTTTCAAAATTTTATTTTATACTGTCGCAAAGTTTAATTGCCCAAGGGATTGCCTTTTCTATAGTAAATTTTTCAAAAAATAATTTTATACGGTCGCAAATTTTAATTGCGCCAGGGATTGCCTTTTCTACAGTAAATTTTACAAAAAATAATTTTATACTGTCGCAAATTTTAATTACGCCAGGGATTGCCTTTTCTATAGTAAATTTTTCAAAATTTAGTTTTATACTGTCGCAAAGTTTAATTGCCCAAGGGATTGCCTTTTCTATAGTAAATTTTTCAAAAAATAATTTTATACGGTCGCAAATTTTAATTGCGCCAGGGATTGCCTTTTCTACAGTAAATTTTTCAAAAAATAATTTTTTACTGACGCAAATTTTAATTGCGCCAGGGATTGCTTTTTCTACAGTAAATTTTACAAAAAATAATTTTATACTGTCGCAAATTTTAATTACGCCAAGGATTGCCTTTTCTATAGTAAATTTTTCAAAATTTAATTTTATACTGTCGCAAAGTTTAATTGCCCAAGGGATTGCCTTTTCTATAGTAAATTTTTCAAAAAATAATTTTTTACTGTCGCAAATTTTAATTTCGCCAGGGATTGCCTTTTCTACAGTAAATTTTTCAAAAAATAATTTTCTACTTTCGCAAATTTTAATTGCACCAGGGATTGCCTTTTCTACAGTAAATTATTCAAAAAATAATTTTTTACTGTCGCAAATTTTAAAAACGCCAGGGATTGCCTTTTCTATAGTAAATTTTTCACAAATTAATTTTATACTGTCGCAAATTTTAAATACGCCAGGGATTGCCTCTTCTATAGTAAATTTTGCAAAAAATAATTTTTTACTGTCGCAAAATTTAATTGCGCCAGGGATTGCCTTTTCTATAGTAAATTATTCAAAAAATAATTTTTTACTGTCGCAAATTTTAATTGCGCCAAGGATTGCCTTTTCTATAGTAAATTATTCAAAAAATAATTCTTACTGTAGCAAATTTTAAATACGCCAGGGATTGCTTTTTCTATAGTAAATTTTTCAAAAATTAATTTTTTACTGTTGCAAATTTTAAATACGCCAGGGATTGCCTTTTCTACAGTAAATTTTTCAAAAAATAATTTTCTACTGTCGCAAATTTTAATTGCGCCAGGGATTGCCTTTTCTATAGTAAATTTTTCAAAAATAATTTTATAGAGTCGCAAATTTTAATTGGGCCAGGGATTGCCTTTTCTATAGTAAATTTTGCAAAAAATAATTTTTTACTGTCGCAAATTTTAATTGCGCCAGGGATTGCCTTTTCTATAGTAAATTTTTCACAAATTAATTTTTCACTGTCGCAAATTTTAAATACGCCAGGGATTGCCTTTTCTATAGTAAATTTTTCAAAAAATAATTTTTTACTGTCGCAAATTTTAATTGCGCCAGAGATTGCCTTTTCTATAGTAAATTTTTCAAAAATTAATTTTTTACTGTCGCAAATTTTAATTGAGCCAGGGATTGCCTTTTCTATAGTAAATTTTCCAAAAAATAATTTTTTACTGTCGCAAATTTTAATTGCGCCAGGGATTGCCTTTTCTATAGTAAATTTTTCGAAATTTAATTTAATACTGTCGCAAATTTTAAATACGCCAGGGATTGCCTTTTCTATAGTAAATTATACAAAAAATAATTTTTTACTGTCGCAAATTTTAAATACGCCAGGGATTGCCTTTTCTATAGTAAATTTTTCAAAATTTAATTTTATACTGTCGCAAATTTTAATTGCGCCAGGGATTGCTTTTTCTATAGTTAATTTTGCAAAAAATAATTTTCTACTGTCGCAAATTTTAATTGCGCCAGGGATTGCCTTTTCTACAGTAAATTTTTCAAAAAATAATTTTTTACTGTCGCAAATTTAAATTACGCCAGGGATTGCCTTTTCTATATTAAATTTTTCAAAATTTAATTTTATACTGTCGCAAATTTTAATTGCGCAAGGGATTGCCTTTTCTATAGTAAATTTTTCAAAATTTAATTTTATACTGTCGCAAATTTTAATTGCGCAAGGGATTGCCTTTTCTATAGCAAATTTTTCAAAAAATAATTTTATACTGTCGCAAATTTTAATTGCGCCAGGTATTGCCTTTTCTACAGTAAATTTTTCAAAAAATAATTTTTTACTGTCGCAAATTTTAATTACGCCAGGGATTGCCTTTTGTACAGTAAATTTTTCAAAACCTAATTTTTTACTGTCGCAAATTTTAATTACGCCAGGAATTGCCTTTTCTATAGTAAATTTTTCAAAAAATAATTTTTTACTGTCGCAAATTTTAATTACGCCAGGTATTGCCTTTTGTACAGTAAATTTTTCAAAACCTAATTTTATACTGTCGCAAATTTTAATTACGCCAGGGATTGCCTTTCCTATAGTAAATTTTTCAAAATTTAATTTTATACTGTCGCAAATTTTAATTGCGCAAGGAATTGCCTTTTCTATAGTAAATTTTTCAAAAAATAATTTTATATTGTCGCAAATTTTAATTGCGGCAGGGATTGCCTTTTCTACAGTAAATTTTTCAAAAAATAATTTTTTATTGTCGCAAATTTTAATTACGCCAGGGATTGCCTTTTGTACAGTAAATTTTTCAAAACCTAATTTTTTACTATCGCAAATTTTAATTACGCCAGGGATTGCCTTTTCTATAGTAAATTTTTCAAAAAAATAATTTTTTACTGTCGCAAATTTTAATTGCGCCAGGGATTGCCTTTTCTACAGTAAATTTTTCAAAAAATAATTTTCTACTGTCGCAAATTATAATTGCGCCAGGGATTGCCTTTTCTACAGTAAATTATTCAAAAAATAATTTTTTACTGTCGCAAATTTTAATTGCGCCAGGGATTGCCCTTTCTATAGTAAATTTTTCAAAAAATAATTTTTTACTGTCCCAAATTTTAATTGCGCCAGGGATTGCTTTTTTTTAGGGTAAATTTTTCAAAAAATAATTTTCTACTGTCGCAAATTTTAATTGCGCCAGGGATTGCCTTTTCTACAGTAAATTTTTCAAAAAATAAATTTTTACTGACGCAAATTTTAATTGCGCCAGGGATTGCTTTTTCTACAGTAAATTTTACAAAAAATAATTTTATACTGTCGCAAATTTTAATTACGTCAGGGATTGCCTTTTCTATAGTAAATTTTTCAAAATTTAATTTTATACTGTCGCAAATTTTAATTGCCCAAAGGATTGCCTTTTCTATAGTAAATTTTTCAAAAAATAATTTTATACTGTCGCAAATTTTAATTGCGCCAGGGATTGCCTTTTTTACAGTAAATTTTTCAAAAAATAATTTTTTACTGTCGCAAATTTTAATTACGCCAGGGATTGCCTTTTGTACAGTAAATTTTTCAAAACCTAATTTTTTACTGTCGCAAATTTTAATTACGCCAGGGATTGCCTTTTCTGTAGTAAATTTTTCAAAAAAAATTTTTTACTGTCACAAATTTTAATTGCGCCAGGGATTGCCTTTTCTACAGTAAATTTTTCAAAAAATAATTTTCTACTGTCGCAAATTTTAATTGCGCTAGGGATTGCCTTTTCTAAAGTAAATTTTTCAAAATTTAATTTTATACTGTCGCAAATTTTAAATACGCCAGGGATTGCCTTTTCTATAGTATATTATTCAAAAAATAATTTTTTACTGTCGCAAATTTTAAATACGCCAGGGATTGCCTCTTCTATAGTAAATTTTGCAAAAAATAATTTTTTACTGTCGCAAATTTTAAATACGCCAGGGATTGCCTTTTCTACAGTAAATTTTTCAAAAAATAATTTTCTACTGTCGCAAATTTTAATTGCGCCAGGGTTTGCCTTTTCTCTAGTAAATTTTTCAAAAAATAATTTTATACAGTCGCAAATTTTAATTGCGCCAGGGATTGCCTTTTCTATAGTAAATTTTTCAAAAAATAATTTTTTACTGTCGCAAATTTTAATTGCGCCAGGGATTGCCTTTTCTATAGTAAATTTTTCAAAAATTAATTTTTTACTTTCGCAAATATTAATTGTGCCAGGGATTGCCTTTTCTATAGTAAATTTTCCAAAAAATAATTTTTTACTGTCGCAAATTTTAATTGCGCCAGGGATTGCCTTTTCTATAGTACATTTTTCAAAATTTAATTTTGTACTGTCGCAAATTTTAAATACGCCAGGGATTGCCTTTTCTATAGTAAATTATTCAAAAAATAATTTTTTACTGTCGCAAATTTTAAATATGCCAGGGATTGCCTTTTCTATAGTAAATTTTACAAAAAATAATTTTATACTGTCGCAAATTTTAATTACGCCAGCGATTCCCTTTTCTATGGTAAATTTTTCAAAATTTAATTTTATACTGTCGCAAATTTTAATTGCGCAAGGGATTGCCTTTTCTATAGTAAATTTTTCAAAAAATAATTTTATACTGTCGCAAATTTTAATTGTGCCAGGGATTGCCTTTTCTACAGTAAATTTTTCAAAAAATAATTTTTTACTGTCGCAAATTTTAATTACGCCAGGGATTGCCTTTTCTACAGTAAATTTTTCAAAACCTAATTTTTTACTGTCGCAAATTTTAAATACGCCAGCGATTGCCTTTCTATAGTAAATTTTTCAAAAAATAATTTTTTATTGTCGCAAATTTTAATTGCGCCAGGGATTGCCTTTTCTACAGTAAATTTTTCAAAAAATAATTTTCTAATGTCGCAAATTTTAATTGCGCCAGGGATTGCCTTTTCTACAGTAAATTATTCAAAAAATAATTTTTTACTGTCGCAAATTTTAAATACGCCAGAGATTGCCTTATCTATAGTAAATTTTTCACAAATTAATTTTATACTGTCGCAAATTTTAAATACGCCAGGGATTGCCTCTTCTATAGTAAATTTTGCAAAAAATAATTTTTTACTGTCGCAAATTTTAATTGCGCCAGGGATTGCCTTTTCTATAGTAAATTATTCAAAAAATAATTTTTTACTGTCGCAAATTTTAATTGCGCCAGGGATTGCCTTTTCTATAGTAAATCATTCAAAAAATAATTTTTACTGTCGCAAATTTTAAATACGCCAGGGATTGCTTTTTCTATAGTTAATTTTTCAAAAATTAATTTTTTATTGTCGCAAATTTTAAATAAGCCAGGGATTGCCTTTTCTACAGTAATTTTTTCAAAAAATAATTTTCTACTCTCGCAAATTTTAATTGCGCCAGGGATTGCCTTTTCTATAGTAAATTTTTCAAAAAATAATTTTTTACTGTCGCAAATTTTAATTGCGCCAGGTATTGCCTTTTCTACAGTAAATTTTGCAAAAAATAATTTTTTACTGTCGCAAATTTTAATTGCACCAGGGATTGCCTTTTCTATAGTAAATTATTCAAAAAATAATTTTTTACTGTCGCAAATTTTAATTGCGCCAGGGATTGACTTTTCTATAGTAAATTTTTCAAAAATTAATTTTTTACTGTCGCAAATTTTAAATCCGCCAGGGTTTGCCTTTTCTATAGTAAATTTTTCACAAATTAATTTTCTACTGTCGCAAATTTTAATTGCGCCTGGGATTGCCTCTTCTACAGTAAATTTATCAAAAACTAATTTTTTACTGTCGGAAATTTTAATTACGCCAGGGATTGCCTTTTCTATAGTAAATTATTCAAAAAATAATTTTTTACTGTCGCAAATTTTAATTGCGCCAGGGATTGCCTTTTCTACAGTAAATTTTTCAAAAAAATAATTTTCTACTGTCGCAAATTTTAATTGCGCCAGGGAATGCCTTTTCTATAGTAAATTTTTCACAAATTAATTTTCTACTGTCGCAAATTTTAATTGCGCCAGGGATTGCCATTTCTATAGTAAATTATTCAAAAAATAATTTTTTACTGTCGCAAATTTTAATTGCGCCAGGGATTGCCCTTTCTATAGTAAATTTTTCAAAAATTAATTTTTTACTGTCGCAAATTTTAATTGCGCCAGGGATTGCCTTTTCTATAGTAAATTTTTCAAAAATTAATTTTTTACTGTCGCAAATTTTAAATCCGCCAGGGATTGCCTTTTCTATAGTAAATATTTCACAAATTAATTTTCTACTGTCGCAAATTTTAATTAAGCCAGGGATTGCCTTTTCTATAGTAAATTTTTCACAAATTAATTTTTTGCTGTCGCAAATTTTAAATCGGCCAGGGATTGCCTTTTCTATAGTAAATTATTCAAAAAATAATTTTTTACTGTCGCAAATTTTAATTGCGCCAGGGATTGCCTTTTCTACAGTAAATTTTTCAAAAAATAATTTTCTACTGTCGCAAATTTTAAATCCGACAGGGATTGCCTTTTCTATAGGAAATTATTCAAAAAATAATTTTTTACTGTCGCAAATTTTAAATACGCCAGGGATTGCCTTTCTATAGTAAATTTTTCAAAAAATAATTTTCTACTGTCGCAAATTTTAATTGCGCCAGGGATTGCCTTTTCTACAGTAAATTTTTCACAAATTAATTTTCTACTGTCGCAAATTTTAATTGCGCCAGGGATTGCCTTTTCTACAGTAAATTTTTCAAAAAATAATTTTTTACTGACGCAAATTTTAATTGCGCCAGGTATTGCCTTTTCTACAGTAAATTTTGCAAAAAATAATTTTTTACTGTCGCAAATTTTAATTGCACCAGGGATTGCCTTTTCTATAGTAAATTATTCAAAAAATAATTTTTTACCGTCGCAAATTTTAATTGCGCCAGGGATTGACTTTTCTATAGTAAATTTTTCAAAAATTAATTTTTTACTGTCGCAAATTTTAAATCCGCCAGGGTTTGCCTTTTCTATAGTAAATTTTTCACAAATTAATTTTCTACTGTCGCAAATTTTAATTGCGCCTGGGATTGCCTCTTCTACAGTAAATTTATCAAAAACTAATTTTTTACTGTCGGAAATTTTAATTACGCCAGGGATTGCCTTTTATATAGTAAATTTTTCAAAAAATAATTTTTTACTGTCGCAAATTTTAGTTACGCCAGGGATTGCCTTTTGTACAGTAAATTTTTCAAAACCTAATTTTTTACTGTCGCAAATTTTAATTACGCTAGGTATTGCCTTTTCTATAGTAAATTTTTCAAAAAATAATTTTTTACTGTCGCAAATTTTAATTGCGCCAGGGATTGCCTTTTCTACAGTAAATTTTTCAAAAAATAATTTTCTACTGTCGGAAATTTTAATTGCTCCAGGGATTGCCTTTTCTACAGTAAATTTTTCAAAACCTAATTTTATACTGTCGCAAATTTTAAATACGCCAGGGATTGCCTCTTCTATAGTAAATTTTGCAAAAAATAATTTTTTACTGTCGCAAATTTTAATTGCGCCAGGGATTGCCTTTTCTATAGTAAATTATTCAAAAAATAATTTTTTACTGTCGCAAATTTTAATTGCGCCAGGGATTGCCATTTCTATAGAAAATTATTCAAAAAATAATTCTTACTGTAGCAAATTTTAAATACGCCAGGGATTGCTTTTTCTATAGTAAATTTTTCAAAAATTAATTTTTTACTGTTGCAAATTTTAAATACGCCAGGGATTGCCTTTTCTACAGTAAATTTTTCAAAAAATAATTTTCTACTGTCGCAAATTTTAATTGCGCCAGGGATTGCCTTTTCTATAGTAAATTTTTCAAAAAATAATTTTATACAGTCGCAAATTTTAATTGCGCCAGGGATTGCCTTTTCTATAGTAAATTTTTCAAAAAATAATTTTATATTGTCGCAAATTTTAATTGCGCCAGGGATTGCCTTTTCTACAGTAAATTTTTCAAAAAATAATTTTTTATTGTCGCAAATTTTAATTACGCCAGGGATTGCTTTTTGTACAGTAAATTTTTCAAAACCTAATTTTTTACTGTCGCAAATTTTAATTACGCCAGTGATTGCCTTTTCTATAGTAAATTTTTCAAAAAATAATTTTTTACTGTCGCAAATTTTAATTCCGCCAGGGATTGCCTTTTCTGCAGTAAATTATTCAAAAAATAATTTTTTACTGTCGCAAATTTTAATTGCGCCAGGGATTGCCTTTTCTGCAGTAAATTATTCAAAAAATAATTTTTTACTGTCGCAAATTTTAATTGCGCCAGGGATTGCCCTTTCTTTCTATAGTAAATTTTGCAAAAAATAATTTTTTACTGTCGCAAATTTTAATTGCGCCAGGGATTGCTTTTTTTTAGGGTAAATTTTTCAAAAAATAATTTTCTACTGTCGCAAATTTTAATTGCGCCAGGGATTGCCTTTTCTACAGTAAATTTTTCAAAAAATAATTTTTTACTGACGCAAATTTTAATTGCGCCAGGGATTGCTTTTTCTACAGTAAATTTTACAAAAAATAATTTTATACTGTCGCAAATTTTAAGTACGCCAGGGATTGCCTTTTCTATAGTAAATTTTTCAAAATTTAATTTTATACTGTCGCAAATTTTAATTGCCCAAGGGATTGCCTTTTATATAGTAAATTTTTCAAAAAATAATTTTATACTGTCGCAAATTTTAATTGCGCCAGGGATTGTCTTTTCTACAGTAAATTTTTCAAAAAATAATTTTTTACTGTCGCAAATTTTAATTACGCCAGGGATTGCCTTTTGTACAGTAAATTTTTCAAAACCTAATTTTTTACTGTCGCAAATTTTAATTACGCTAGGGATTGCCTTTTCTATAGTAAATTTTTCAAAAAATAATTTTTTACTGTCGCAAATTTTAATTGCGCCAGGGATTGCCTTTTCTACAGTAAATTTTTCAAAAAATAATTTTCTACTGTCGGAAATTTTAATTGCTCCAGGGATTGCCTTTTCTACAGTAAATTTTTCAAAACCTAATTTTATACTGTCGCAAATTTTAAATACGCCAGGGATTGCCTCTTCTATAGTAAATTTTGCAAAAAATAATTTTTTACTGTCGCAAATTTTAATTGCGCCAGTGATTGCCTTTTCTATAGTAAATTATTCAAAAAATAATTTTTTACTGTCGCAAATTTTAATTGCGCCAGGGATTGCCATTTCTATAGAAAATTATTCAAAACATAATTCTTACTGTAGCAAATTTTAAATACGCCAGGGATTGCTTTTTCTATAGTAAATTTTTCAAAAATTAATTTTTTACTGTTGCAAATTTTAAATACGCCAGGGATTGCCTTTTCTACAGTAAATTTTTCAAAAAATAATTTTCTACTGTCGCAAATTTTAATTGCGCCAGGGATTGCCTTTTCTATAGTAAATTTTTCAAAAAATAATTTTATACAGTCGCAAATTTTAATTGCGCCAGGGATTGCCTTTTCTATAGTAAATTTTGCAAAAAATAATTTTTTACTGTCGCAAATTTTAATTGCGCCAGGGATTGCCTTTTCTATAGTAAATTTTTCACAAATTAATTTTTCACAGTCGCAAATTTTAAATACGCCAGGGATTGCCTTTTCTATAGTAAATTTTTCAAAAAATAATTTTTTACTGTCGCAAATTTTAATTGCGCCAGGGATTGCCTTTTCTATAGTAAATTTTTCAAAAATTAATTTTTTATTGTCGCAAATTTTAATTGTGCCAGGGATTGCCTTTTCTATAGTAAATTTTCCAAAAAATAATTTTTACTGTCGCAAATTTTAATTGCGCCAGGGATTGCCTTTTCTATAGTAAATTTTTCAAAATTTAATTTTATACTGTCTCAAATTTTAAATACGCCACGGATTGCCTTTTCTAGAGTAAATTATTCAAAAAATAATTATTTACTGTCGCAAATTTTAAATACGCCAGGGATTGCCTTTTCTATAGTAAATTATTCAAAAAATAATTCTTACTGTAGCAAATTTTAAATACGCCAGGGATTGCTTTTTCTATAGTAAATTTTTCAAAAATTAATTTTTTACTGTTGCAAATTTTAATTACGCCAGGGATTGCCTTTTGTACAGTAAATTTTTCAAAAAATAATTTTTTACTGTCGCAAATTTTAATTGCACCAGGGATTGCTTTTTTTTAGGGTAAATTTTTCAAAAAATAATTTTCTACTGTCGCAACTTTTAATTGCGCCAGGGATTGCCTTTTCTACAGTAAATTTTTCATAAAATAATTTTTTACTGACGCAAATTTTAATTGCGCCAGGGATTGCTTTTTCTACAGTAAATTTTACAAAAAATAATTTTATACTGTCGCAAATTTTAATTACGCCTGGGATTGCCTTTTCTATAGTAAATTTTTCAAAATTTAATTTTATACTGTCGCAAATTTTAATTGCCCAAGGGATTGCCTTTTGTACACTAAATTTTTCAAAACCTAATTTTTTACTGTCGCAAATTTTAATTACGCCAGGGATTGCCTTTTCTATAGTAAATTTTTCAAAAAATAATTTTTTACTGTCGCAAATTTTAATTGCGCCAGGGATTGCCTTTTCTACAGTAAATTTTTCAAAAAATAATTTTCTACTGTCGCAAATTTTAATTGCGCCAGGGATTGCCTTTTCTACAGTAAATTTTTCACAAATTAATTTTATACTGTCGCAAATTTTAAATACGCCAGGGATTGCCTCTTCTATAGTAAATTTTGAAAAAAATAATTTTTTACTGTCGCAAATTTTAATTGCGCCAGGGATTGCCTTTTCTATAGTAAATTATTCAAAAAATAATTTTTTACTGTCGCAAATTTTAATTGCGCCAGGGATTGCCTTTTCTATAGTAAATTATTCAAAAAATAATTCTTACTGTAGCAAATTTTAAATACGCCAGGGATTGCTTTTTCTATAGTAAATTTTTCAAAAATTAATTTTTTACTGTTGCAAATTTTAAATACGCCAGGGATTGCCTTTTCTACAGTAAATTTATCAAAAAATAATTTTCTAATGTCGCAAATTTTAATTGCGCCAGGGATTGCCTTTTCTATAGTAAATTTTTCCAAAAATATTTTATACAGTCGCAAATTTTAATTGGGCCAGGGATTGCCTTTTCTATAGTAAATTTTGCAAAAAATAATTTTTTACTGTCGCAAATTTTAATTGCGCCAGGGATTGCCTTTTCTATAGTAAATTTTTCACAAATTAATTTTTCACTGTCTTAAATTTTAAATACGCCAAGGATTGCCTTTTCTATAGTAAATTTTTCAAAAATTAATTTTTTACTGTCGCAAATTTTAATTGTGCCAGGGATTGCCTTTTCTATAGTAAATTTTCCAAAAAATTATTTTTTACTGTCGCAAATTTTAATTGCGCCAGGGACTGCCTTTTCTATAGTAAATTTCTCAAAATTTAATTTTATACTGTCGCAAATTTTAAATACGCAAGGGATTGCCTTTTCTATAGTAAATTATTCAAAAAATAATTTTTTACTCTCGCAAATTTTAAATACGCCAGGGATTGCCTTTTCTATAGTAAATTTTTCACAAATTAATTTTTCACAGTCGCAAATTTTAAATACGCCAGGGATTGCCTTTTCTATAGTAAATTTTTCAAAAAATAATTTTTTACTGTCGCAAATTTTAATTGCGGCAGGGATTGCCTTTTCTATAGTAAATTTTTCAAAAATTAATTTTTTACTGTCGCAAATTTTAATTGTGCCAGGGATTGCCTTTTCTATAGTAAATTTTCCAAAAAATAATTTTTTACTGTCGCAAATTTTAATTGCGCCAGGGATTGCCTTTTCTATAGTATATTTTTCAAAATTTAATTTTTTACTGTCGCAAATTTTAATTGTGCCAGGGATTGCCTTTTCTATAGTAAATTTTCCAAAAAATAATTTTTTACTGTCGCAAATTTTAATTGCGCCAGGGATTGCCTTTTCTATAGTAAATTTTTCAAAATTTAATTTTATACTGTCGCAAATTTTAAATACGCAAGGGATTGCCTTTTCTATAGTAAATTATTCAAAAAATAATTTTTTACTGTCGCAAATTTTAAATACGCCAGGGATTGCCTTTTATATAGTAAATTTTTCAAAATTTAATTTTATACTGTCGCAAATTTTAATTGCGCCAGGGATTGCTTTTTCTATAGTAAATTTTGCAAAAAATAATTTTCTACTGTCGCAAATTTTAATTGCGCCAGGGATTGCCTTTTCTACAGTAAATTTTTCAAAAAATAATTTTTACTGTCGCAAATTTTAATTACGCCAGGGATTGCCTTTTCTATAGTAAATTTTTCAAAAATTAATTTTTTACTGTCGCAAATTTTAATTGCGCCAGGGATTGCCTTTTCTATAGTAAATTTTTCAAAAATTAATTTTTTACTGTCGCAAATTTTAATTGTGCCAGGGATTGCCTTTTCTATAGTAAATTTTTCAAAATTTAATTTTATACTGTCGCAAATTTTAATTGCGCCAGGGATTTCTTTTTCTATAGTAAATTTTGCAAAAAATAATTTTCTACTGTCGCAAATTTTAATTGCGCCAGGGATTGCCTTTTCTACAGTAAATTTTTCAAAAAATAATTTTTTACTGTCGCAAATTTTAATTACGCCAGGGATTGCCTTTTCTATAGTAAATTTTTCAAAAATTAATTTTTTACTGTCGCAAATTTTAATTGCGCCAGGGATTGCCTTTTCTATAGTAAATTTTTCAAAAATTAATTTTTTACTGTCGCAAATTTTAACTGCGCCAGGGATTGCCTTTTCTACAGTAAATTTTTCAAAAATTAATTTTTTACTGTCGTAAATTTTAATTGCGCCAGGGATTGCCTTTTCTACAGTAAATTTTGCAAAAAATAATTTTTTACTGTCGCAAATTTTAATTGCGCCAGGGATTGCCTTTTCTATAGTAAATTATTCAAAAAATAATTTTTTACTGTCGCAAATTTTAATTGCGCCAGGGATTGCCTTTTCTATAGTAACTTTTTCAAAAATTAATTTTTTACTGTCGCAAATTTTAAATCCGCCAGGGATTACCTTTTTTATAGTAAATTTTTCACAAATTAATTTTCTACTGTCACAAATTTTAATTGCGCCAGGGATTGCCTCTTCTACAGTAAATTTTTCAAAAACTAATTTTTTACTGTCGCAAATTTTAATTACGCCAGGGATTGCCTTTTCTATAGTAAATTTTTCATAAAATAATTTTTTTCTGTCGCAAATTTTAAATACGCCAGGGATTGCCTTTTCTATAGTAAATTTTGCAAAAAATTATTTTTTACTGTCGCAAATTTTAATTGCGCCAGGGATTGCCTTTTCTATAGTAAATTTTTCAAAAATTAATTTTTTACTGTCGCAAATTTTAAATCCGCCAGGGATTGCCTTTTCTATAGTAAATTATTCAAAAACTAATTTTTTACTGTCGCAAATTTTAATTACGCCAGGGATTGCCTTTTCTATAGTAAATTTTTCAAAATTTAATTTTATACTGTCGCAAATTTTAAATACGCCAGGGATTGCCTTTTCTATAGTAAATTAGTCAAAAAATAATTTTTTACTGTCGCAAATTTTAAATACGCCAGGGATTGCCTTTTCTATAGTAAATTTTTCACAAATTAATTTTATACTGTCGCAAATTTTAAATACGCCAGGGATTGCCTTTTCTATAGTAAATTGTTCAAAAATTAATTTTTTACTGTCGCAAATTTTTAATTGCGCCAGGGATTGCCTTTTCTACAGTAAATTTTACAAAAAATAATTTTTTACTGTCGCAAATTTTAATTGCGCCAGGGACTGCCTTTTCTACAGTAAATTTTTCAAAAAAAAATTTTTTACTGTCGCAAATTTAATTGCGCCAGGGATTGCCTTTTCTACAGTAAATTTTTCACAAATTAATTTTTCACAGTCGCAAATTTTAAATACGCCAGGGATTGCCTTTTCTATAGTAAATTTTTCAAAAAATAATTTTTTACTGTCGCAAATTTTAATTGCGCCAGGGATTGCCTTTTCTATAGTAAATTTTTCAAAATTTAATTTTATACTGTCGCAAATTTTAAATACGCAAGGGATTGCCTTTTCTATAGTAAATTATTCAAAAAATAATTTTTTACTGTCGCAAATTTTAAATACGCCAGGGATTGCCTTTTATATAGTAAATTTTTCAAAATTTAATTTTATACTGTCGCAAATTTTAATTGCGCCAGGGATTGCTTTTTCTATAGTAAATTTTGCAAAAAATAATTTTCTACTGTCGCAAATTTTAATTGCGCCAGGGATTGCCTTTTCTACAGTAAATTTTTCAAAAAATAATTTTTTACTGTCGCAAATTTTAATTACGCCAGGGATTGCCTTTTCTATAGTAAATTTTTCAAAAATTAATTTTTTACTGTCGCAAATTTTAATTGCGCCAGGGATTGCCTTTTCTATAGTAAATTTTTCAAAAATTAATTTTTTACTGTCGCAAATTTTAATTGTGCCAGGGATTGCCTTTTCTATAGTAAAT
Organism: Dioctria linearis; assembly: GCA_963930735.1. Classification (NCBI taxonomy): domain Eukaryota; kingdom Metazoa; phylum Arthropoda; class Insecta; order Diptera; family Asilidae; genus Dioctria; species Dioctria linearis. The sequence goes on from CAWVNZ010000264.1 coordinate 17,207, forward strand.
TTTTCAAAATTTAATTTTATACTGTCGCAAATTTTAATTGCGCCAGGGATTTCTTTTTCTATAGTAAATTTTGCAAAAAATAATTTTCTACTGTCGCAAATTTTAATTGCGCCAGGGATTGCCTTTTCTACAGTAAATTTTGCAAAAAATAATTTTCTACTGTCGCAAATTTTAATTGCGCCAGGGATTGCCTTTTCTACAGTAAATTTTTCAAAAATTAATTTTTTACTGTCGTAAATTTTAATTGCGCCAGGGATTGCCTTTTCTACAGTAAATTTTGCAAAAAATAATTTTTTACTGTCGCAAATTTTAATTGCGCCAGGGATTGCCTTTTCTATAGTAAATTATTCAAAAAATAATTTTTTACTGTCGCAAATTTTAATTGCGCCAGGGATTGCCTTTTCTATAGTAACTTTTTCAAAAATTAATTTTTTACTGTCGCAAATTTTAAATCCGCCAGGGATTACCTTTTTTATAGTAAATTTTTCACAAATTAATTTTCTACTGTCACAAATTTTAATTGCGCCAGGGATTGCCTTTTCTACAGTAAATTTTTCAAAAAATAATTTTTTACTGTCGCAAATTTTAATTACGCCAGGGATTGCCTTTTCTATAGTAAATTTTTCAAAAATTAATTTTTTACTGTCGCAAATTTTAATTGCGCCAGGGATTGCCTTTTCTATAGTAAATTTTTCAAAAATTAATTTTTTACTGTCGCAAATTTTAATTGTGCCAGGGATTGCCTTTTCTATAGTAAATTTTTCAAAATTTAATTTTATACTGTCGCAAATTTTAATTGCGCCAGGGATTTCTTTTTCTATAGTAAATTTTGCAAAAAATAATTTTCTACTGTCGCAAATTTTAATTGCGCCAGGGATTGCCTTTTCTACAGTAAATTTTGCAAAAAATAATTTTCTACTGTCGCAAATTTTAATTGCGCCAGGGATTGCCTTTTCTACAGTAAATTTTTCAAAAATTATTTTTTTACTGTCGTAAATTTTAATTGCGCCAGGGATTGCCTTTTCTACAGTAAATTTTGCAAAAAATAATTTTTTACTGTCGCAAATTTTAATTGCGCCAGGGATTGCCTTTTCTATAGTAAATTATTCAAAAAATAATTTTTTACTGTCGCAAATTTTAATTGCGCCAGGGATTGCCTTTTCTATAGTAACTTTTTCAAAAATTAATTTTTTACTGTCGCAAATTTTAAATCCGCCAGGGATTACCTTTTTTATAGTAAATTTTTCACAAATTAATTTTCTACTGTCACAAATTTTAATTGCGCCAGGGATTGCCTCTTCTACAGTAAATTTTTCAAAAACTAATTTTTTACTGTCGCAAATTTTAATTACGCCAGGGATTGCCTTTTCTATAGTAAATTTTTCATAAAATAATTTTTTTCTGTCGCAAATTTTAAATACGCCAGGGATTGCCTTTTCTATAGTAAATTTTGCAAAAAATTATTTTTTACTGTCGCAAATTTTAATTGCGCCAGGGATTGCCTTTTCTATAGTAAATTTTTCAAAAATTAATTTTTTACTGTCGCAAATTTTAAATCCGCCAGGGATTGCCTTTTCTATAGTAAATTATTCAAAAACTAATTTTTTACTGTCGCAAATTTTAATTACGCCAGGGATTGCCTTTTCTATAGTAAATTTTTCAAAATTTAATTTTATACTGTCGCAAATTTTAAATACGCCAGGGATTGCCTTTTCTATAGTAAATTAGTCAAAAAATAATTTTTTACTGTCGCAAATTTTAAATACGCCAGGGATTGCCTTTTCTATAGTAAATTTTTCACAAATTAATTTTATACTGTCGCAAATTTTAAATACGCCAGGGATTGCCTTTTCTATAGTAAATTGTTCAAAAATTAATTTTTTACTGTCGCAAATTTTTAATTGCGCCAGGGATTGCCTTTTCTACAGTAAATTTTACAAAAAATAATTTTTTACTGTCGCAAATTTTAATTGCGCCAGGGACTGCCTTTTCTACAGTAAATTTTTCAAAAAAAAATTTTTTACTGTCGCAAATTTAATTGCGCCAGGGATTGCCTTTTCTACAGTAAATTATTCAAAAAATAATTTTTTACTGTCGCAAATTTTAATTTCGCCAGGGATTGCCTTTTCTACAGTAAATTTTTCAAAAAATTGTTTTCTACTGTCGCAAATTTTAATTGCGCCAGGGATTGCCTTTTCTACAGTAAATTTTGCAAAAAATAATTTTTTACTGTCGCAAATTTTAAATACGCCAGGGATTGCCTTTTCTATATTAAATTTTGCAAAAAATAATTTTTTACTGTCGCAAATTTTAATTGCGCCAGGGATTGCCTTTTCTATAGTAAATTTTGCAAAAAATAATTTTTTACTGTCGCATATTTTAATTACGCCAGGGATTGCCTTTTTATAGTAAATTTTTCACAAATTAATTTTTTACTGTCGCAAATTTTAAATACGCCAGGGATTGCCTTTTCTATAGTAAATTTTTCAAAAAATAATTTTTTACTGTCGCAAATTTTAATTACGCCAGGGATTGCATTTTCTATAGTAAATTTTTCAAAATTTAATTTTATACTGTCGCAAATTTTAATTGCGCCAGGGATTGCCTTTTCTACAGTAAATTTTTCAAAACATAATTTTTTACTGTCGCAAATTTTAAATCCGCCAGGGATTGCCTTTTCTATAGTATATTTTTCAAAAAATAATTTTCTACTGTCACAAATTTTAATTGCGCCAGGGATTGCCTTTTCTACAGTAAACTTTGCAAAAAATAATTTTTTACTGTCGCAAATTTTAATTGCGCCAGGGATTGCCTTTCTATAGCAAATTTTTCAAAAATTAATTTTTTACTGTCGCAAATTTTTAATACGCCAGGGATTGCCTTTTCTATAGTAAATTTTGCAAAAAATAATTTTTTACTGTCGCAAATTTTAATTGCGCCAGGGATTACCTTTTCTATAGTAAATTTTTAAAAAATTAATTTTTTACTGTCGAAAATTTTAATTACGCCAGGGATTGCCTTTTATATAGTAAATTTTTCAAAAAATAATTTTCTACTGTCGCAAATTTTAATTGCGCCAGGGATTGCCTTTTCTACAGTAAATTTTTCAAAAAATAATTTTTTACTGTCGCAAATTTTAATTACGCCAGTGATTGCCTTTTCTATAGTAAATTTTTCAAAAATTAATTTTTTACTGTCGCAAATTTTAATTGCGCCAGGGATTGCCTTTTCTACAGTAAATTATACAAAAAATAATTTTTTACTGTCGCAAATTTTAGTTGCGCCAGGGATTGCCTTTTCTACAGTAAATTTTTCAAAAAATAATTTTTTACTGTCGCAAATTTTAATTGCGTCAGGCATTGCCTTTTCTACAGTAAATTTTGCAAAAAATAATTTTTTACTGTCGCAAATTTTAATTGCGCCAGGGATTGCCTTTTCTATAGCAAATTTTTCAAAAATTAATTTTTTACTGTCGCACATTTTAATTGCTCCAGGGATTGCCTTTTCTATAGTAAATTTTTCACAAATTAATTTTTTACTGTCGCAAATTTTAAATCCGCCAGGTATTGCCTTTTCTATAGTAAATTTTTCAAAAATTAATTTTTTATTGTCGCAAATTTTAATTGCGCCAGAGATTGCCTTTTCTACAGTAAATTTTTCAAAAAATAATTTTTTACTGTCGCAAATTTTAATTGCGCCAGGGATTGCCTTTTCTACAATAAATTTTGCAAAAAATAATTTTTTACTGTCGCAAATTTTAATTGCGCCAGGGATTGCCTTTTCTATAGTAAATTTTGCAAAAAATAATTTTTTACTGTCGCATATTTTAATTACGCCAGGGATTGCCTTTTTATAGTAAATTTTTCACAAATTAATTTTTTACTGTCGCAAATTTTAAATACGCCAGGGATTGCCTTTTCTATAGTAAATTTTTCAAAAAATAATTTTTTACTGTCGCAAATTTTAATTACGCCAGGGATTGCATTTTCTATAGTAAATTTTTCAAAATTTAATTTTATACTGTCGCAAATTTTAATTGCGCCAGGGATTGCCTTTTCCACTGTAAATTTTTCAAAAAATAATTTTTTACTGTCGCAAATTTTAAATCCGCCAGGGATTGCCTTTTCTACAGTAAATTTTAAAAAAAATAATTTTTTACTTACGCAAATTTTAATTGCGCCAGGGATTGCCTTTTCTACAGTAAATTTTTCAAAAAATAATTTTTTACTGTCGCAAATTTTAATTGCGCCAGGGATTGCATTTTCTATAGTAAATTTTTCAAAATTTAATTTTATACTGTCGCAAATTTTAATTGCGCCAGGGATTGACTTTTCTACAGTAAATTTTTCAATAAATAATTTTTTACTGTCGCAAATTTTAAATCCGCCAGGGATTGCCTTTTCTATAGTAAATTTTTCAAAAAATAATTTTCTACTGTCGCAAATTTTAATTGCGCCAGGGATTGCCTTTTCTACACTAAATTTTGCAAAAAATAATTTTCTACTGTCACAAATTTTAATTACGCCAGGGATTGCCTTTTCTACAGTAAATTTTTCAAAAAATAATTTTTTACTGTCGCAAATTTTAATTGCGCCAGGGATTGCCTTTTCTACAGTAAATTTTGCAAAAAATAATTTTTTACTGTCGCAAATTTTAATTGCGCCAGGGATTGTTTTCTATAGTAAATTAGTCAAAAAATAATTTTTTACTGTCGCAAATTTTAAATACGCCAGGGATTGCCTTTTCTATAGTAAATTTTTCACAAATTAATTTTATACTGTCGCAAATTTTAAATACGCCAGGGATTGCCTTTTCTATAGTAAATTGTTCAAAAATTAATTTTTTACTGTCGCAAATTTTTAATTGCGCCACCGATTGCCTTTTCTACAGTAAATTTTACAAAAAATAATTTTTTACTGTCGCAAATTTTAATTGCGCCAGGGATTGCCTTTTCTACAGTAAATTTTTCAAAAAAAAATTTTTTACTGTCGCAAATTTAATTGCGCCAGGGATTGCCTTTTCTATAGTAAATTATTCAAAAAATAATTTTTTAGTGTCGCAATATTAATTGCGCCAGGGATTGCCTTTTCTACAGTAAATTTTTCAAAAAATAATTTTCTACTGTCGCAAATTTTAATTGCGCCAGGGATTGCCTTTTCTACACTAAATTTTGCAAAAAATAATTTTTTACTGTCGCAAATTTTAATACGCCAGGGATTGCCTTTTCTATAGTAAATTTTGCAAAAATAATTTTTTATTGTCGCAAATTTTAATTGCGCCAGGGATTGCCTTTTCTATAGTAAATTTTTCACAAATTAATTTTTTACTGTCGCAAATTTTAAATACGCCAGGGATTGCCTTTTCTATAGTAAATTTTTCAAAAAATAATTTTTACTGTCGCAAATTTTAATTACGCCAGGGATTGAATTTTCTACAGTAAATTTTGCAAAAAATAATTTTTTACTGTCGCAAATTTTAATTGCGCCAGGGATTGCCTTTTCTATAGTAAATTTTTCAAAAATTATTTTTTATTGTCGCAAATTTTAATTGCGCCAGGGATTGCCTTTCTACAGCAAATTTTACAAAAAATAATTTTTTACTGTCGCAAGTTTTAATTGCGCCAGGGATTACCCTTTCTATAGTAAATTTTTTAAAAATTAATTTTTTACTGTCGAAAATTTTAATTACGCCAGGGTTTGCCTTTTCTGTAGTAAATTTTTCAAAAAATTATTTTCTACTGTCGCAAATTTTAATTGCGCCAGGGATTGCCTTTTCTACAGTAAATTTTTCAAAAAATAATTTTTTACTGCCGCAAATTTTAATTACGCCAGGGATTGCCTTTCTATAGTAAATTTTTCAAAATTAATTTTTTACTGTCGCAAATTTTAAATACGCCAGGGATTGCCTTTTCTATAGCAAATTTTGCAAAAAATAATTTTTACTGTCGCATATTTTAATTACGCCAGGGATTGCCTTTTCTATAGTAAATTTTTCAAAAAATAATTTTTTATTGTCGCAAATATTAATTACGCCAGGGATTGCATTTTCTATAGTGAATTTTTCAAAATTTAATTTTATACTGTCGCAAATTTTAATTGCGCCAGGGATTGCCTTTTCTACAGTAAATTTTTCAAAAAATAATTTTTTACTGTTGCAAATTTTAAATCCGCCAGGGATTGCCTTTTCTATAGTAAATTTTTCAAAAAATAATTTTCTACTGTCACAAATTTTAATTGCGCCAGGGATTGCCTTTTCTACAGTAAATTATGCAAAAAATAATTTTTTACTGTCGCAAATTTTAATTACGCCAGTGATTGCCTTTTCTACAGTAAATTTTGCAAAAAATAATTTTTTACTGTCGCAAATTTTAATTGCGCCAGGGATTGCCTTTTCTATAGCAAATTTTTCAAAAATTAATTTTTTACTGTCGCAAATTTTAATTGCGCCAGCGATTGCCTTTTCTATAGTAAATTTTTCACAAATTAATTTTTTACTGTCGCAAATTTTAAATCCGCCAAGTATTGCCTTTTCTATAGTAAATTTTTCAAAAATTAATTTTTTACTGTCGCAAATTTTAATTGCGCCAGGGATTGCCTTTTCTACAGTAAATTTTTCAAAAAATAATTTTCTACTGTCGCAAATTTTAATTGCGCCAGGGATTGCCTTTTCTACAGTAAATTTTGCAAAAAATAATTTTTTACTCTCGCAAGTTTTAATTGCTCCAGGGATTGCCTTTTCTATAGTAAATTTTTCACTAATTAGTTTTTTACTGTCGCAAATTTTAATTGCGCCAGGAATTGCGTTTTCTACAGTAAATTTCTCAAAAAATAATTTTATATTGTCGCAAATTTTAATTGCGCCAGGGATTGGCTTTTCTATTGTAAATTTTTCAAAAAATAATTTTTTACTGTCGCAAATTTTAATTGCGCCAGGGATTGCATTTTCTAAAGTAAATTTTTCAAAAACTAATTTTTTACTCTCGCAAATTTTAATTACGCCAGGGATTGCCTTTTCTATAGTAAATTTTTCAAAAAATTATTTTTTACTGTCGCAAATTTTAAATACGCCAGGGATTGCCCTTTCTATAGTAAATTTTGCATAAAATAATTTTTTACTCTCGCAAATTTTAATTGCGCCAGGGATTGCCTTTTCTATAGTAAATTTTTCAAAATTTAATTTTATACTGTCGCAAATTTTAAATACGCCAGGGATTGCCCTTTCTATAGTAAATTATTCAAAAAATAATTTTTTACTGTCGAAAATTTTAAATACGCCAGGGATTGCCTTTTCTATAGTAAATTTTTCAAAAATTAATTTTTTACTGTCGCAAATTTTAAATACGCCAGGGATTGCCTTTTCTATATTAAATTTTAAAAAAAATAATTTTTTACTGTCGCAAATTTTAATTGCGCCAGGGATTGCCTTTTCTATAGTAAAATTTTCAAAACCTAATTTGTTACTGTCGCAAATTTTAATTGCGCCAGGGATTGCCTTTTCTACAGTAAATTTTTCAAAAAATAATTTTTTACTGTCGCAAATTTTAATTACGCCAGGGATTGCCTTTTATACAGTAAATTTTTCAAAAACTAATTTTTTACTGTCGCAAATTTTAATTACGCCAGGGATTGCCTTTTCTATAGTAAATTTTTCAAAAAATAATTTTTTACTGTCGCAAATTTTAATTGCGCCAGGGATTGCCTTTTCTACAGTAAATTTTTCAAAAAATAATTTTTTACTGTCGCAAATTTTAATTACGCCAGGGATTGCCTTTTCTACAGTAAATTTTTCAAAAACTAATTTTTTACTGTCGCAAATTTTAATTACGCCAGGGATTGCCTTTTCTATAGTAAATTTTTCAAAAAATAATTTTTTACTGTCGCAAATTTTAAATACGCCAGGGATTGCCTTTTCTATAGTAAATTTTTCAAAAATTAATTTTTTACTCTCGCAAATTTTAATCGCGCCAGGGATTGCCTTTTCTATAGTAAATTTTTCAAAAAATAATTTTCTACTGTCGCAAATTTTAATTGCGCCAGGGATTGCCTTTTCTATAGTAAATTATTCAAAAAATAATTTTTTACTGTCGCAAATTTTAAATACGCCAGGGATTGCCTTTTCTATAGTAAGTTTTTCAAAAAATAATTTTTTACTGTCGCAAATTTTAATTTCGCTAGGATTGCCTTTTCTATAGTAAATTTTTCAAAAATTAATTTTCTACTGTCGCAAATTTTAATTGCGCCAGGGATTGCCTTTTCTACAGTAAATTTTTCAAAAATTAATTTTTTACTGTCGCAAATTTTAATTGCGCCAGGGATTGCCTTTTCTATAGTAAATTTTTCACAAATTAATTTTTTACTGTCGCAAATTTTAAATCCGCCAGGGATTGCCTTTTCTAAAGTAAATTTTTCAAAAACTAATTTTTTACTGTCGCAAATTTTAAATCCGCCAGGTATTGCCTTTTCTATAGTAAATTTTTCAAAAATTAATTTTTTACTGTCGCATATTTTAATTGCGCCAGGGATTGCCTTTTCTATAGTAAGTTTTTCAAAAAATAATTTTTTACTGTAGCAAATTTTAATCACGCCAGGATTGCCTTTTCTATAGTAAATTTTTCAAAAATTAATTTTCTACTGTCGCAAATTTTAATTGCGCCAGGGATTGCCTTTTCTACAGTAAATTTTTCAAAAATTAATTTTTTACTGTCGCAAATTTTAATTGCGCCAGGGATTGCCTTTTCTATAGTAAATTTTTCACAAATTAATTTTTTACTGTCGCAAATTTTAAATCCGCCAGGGATTGCCTTTTCTAAAGTAAATTTTTCAAAAACTAATTTTTTACTGTCGCAAATTTTAAATCCGCCAGGTATTGCCTTTTCTATAGTAAATTTTTCAAAAATTAATTTTTTACTGTCGCATATTTTAATTACGCCAGGGATTGCCTTTTCTACAGTAAATTTTTCAAAAAATAATTTTTTACTGTCGCAAATTTTAATTACGCCAGGGATTGCCTTTTCTACAGTAAATTTTAAAAAACTAATTTTTTACTGTCGCAAATTTTAATTACGCCAGGGATTGCCTTTTCTACAGTAAATTTTGCAAAAAATAATTTTTTACTCTCGCAAGTTTTAATTGCTCCAGGGATTGCCTTTTCTATAGTAAATTTTTCACAAATTAGTTTTATACTGTCGCAAATTTTAATTGCGCCAGGGATTGCCTTTTCTACAGTAAATTTTTCAAAAATTAATTTTATACTGTCGCAAATTTTAAATACGCCAGGGATTGCCTTTTCTACAGTAAATTTTTCAAAAACTAATTTTTTACTGTCGGAAATTTTAATTACGCCAGGGATTGCCTTTTCTACAGTAAATTTTGCAAAAAATAATTTTTTACTCTCGCAAGTTTTAATTGCTCCAGGGATTGCCTTTTCTATAGTAAATTTTTCACAAATTAGTTTTATACTGTCGCAAATTTTAATTGCGCCAGGGATTGCCTTTTCTACAGTAAATTTTTCAAAAATTAATTTTATACTGTCGCAAATTTTAAATACGCCAGGGATTGCCTTTTCTATAGTAAATTATTCAAAAAATATTTTTTTACTGTCGCAAATTTTAAATACGCCAGGGATTGCCTTTTCTACAGTAAATTTTTCAAAAACTAATTTTTTACTGTCGCAAATTTTAATTACGCAAGGGATTGCCTTTTCTATAGTAAATTTTTCAAAAAATTATTTTTTACTGTCGCAAATTTTAATTGCGCCAGGGATTGCCATTTCTACAGTAAATTTTTCAAAAAATAATTTTTTACAGTCGCAAATTTTAATTACGCCAGGGATTGCCTTTTCTACAGTAAATTTTTCAAAAACTAATTTTTTACTGTCGCAAATTTTAATTACGCCAGGGATTGCCTTTTCTATAGTAAATTTTTCAAAAAATAATTTTTTTCTGTCGCAAATTTTAAATACGCCAGGGATTGCCTTTTCTATAGTAAATTTTTCAAAAATTAATTTTTTACTCTCGCAAATTTTAATCGCGCCAGGGATTGCCTTTTCTATAGTAAATTTTTCAAAAAATAATTTTCTACTGTCGCAAATTTTAATTGCGCCAGGGATTGCCTTTTCTATAGTAAATTATTCAAAAAATAATTTTTTACTGTCGCAAATTTTAAATACGCCAGGGATTGCCTTTTCTATAGTAAGTTTTTCAAAAAATAATTTTTTACTGTCGCAAATTTTAATTTCGCCAGGATTGCCTTTTCTATAGTAAATTTTTCAAAAATTAATTTTCTACTGTCGCAAATTTTAATTGCGCCAGGGATTGCCTTTTCTACAGTAAATTTTTCAAAAATTAATTTTTTACTGTCGCAAATTTTAATTGCGCCAGGGATTGCCTTTTCTATAGTAAATTTTTCACAAATTAATTTTTTACTGTCGCAAATTTTAAATCCGCCAGGGATTGCCTTTTCTAAAGTAAATTTTTCAAAAACTAATTTTTTACTGTCGCAAATTTTAAATCCGCCAGGTATTGCCATTTCTATAGTAAATTTTTCAAAAATTAATTTTTTACTGTCGCATATTTTAATTACGCCAGGGATTGCCTTTTCTATAGTAAGTTTTTCAAAAAATAATTTTTTACTGTCGCAAATTTTAATTACGCCAGGATTGCCTTTTCTATAGTAAATTTTTCAAAAATTAATTTTCTACTGTCGCAAATTTTAATTGCGCCAGGGATTGCCTTTTCTACAGTAAATTTTTCAAAAATTAATTTTTTACTGTCGCAAATTTTAATTGCGCCAGGGATTGCCTTTTCTATAGTAAATTTTTCACAAATTAATTTTTTACTGTCGCAAATTTTAAATCCGCCAGGGATTGCCTTTTCTAAAAGTAAATTTTTCAAAAACTAATTTTTTACTGTCGCAAATTTTAAATCCGCCAGGTATTGCCTTTTCTATAGTAAATTTTTCAAAAATTAATTTTTTACTGTCGCATATTTTAATTTCGCCAGGGATTGCCTTTTCTACAGTAAATTTTTCAAAAAATAATTTTTTACTGTCGCAAATTTTAATTACGCCAGGGATTGCCTTTTCTACAGTAAATTTTTCAAAAACTAATTTTTTACTGTCGCAAATTTTAATTACGCCAGGGATTGCCTTTTCTACAGTAAATTTTGCAAAAAATAATTTTTTACTCTCGCAAGTTTTAATTGCTCCAGGGATTGCCTTTTCTATAGTAAATTTTTCACAAATTAGTTTTATACTGTCGCAAATTTTAATTGCGCCAGGGATTGCCATTTCTACAGTAAATTTTTCAAAAATTAATTTTATACTGTCGCAAATTTTAAATACGCCAGGGATTGCCTTTTCTATAGTAAATTATTCAAAAAATAATTTTTTACTGTCGCAAATTTTAAATACGCCAGGGATTGCCTTTTCTATAGTAAGTTTTTCAAAAAATAATTTTTTACTGTCGCAAATTTTAATTACGCCAGGATTGCCTTTTCTATAGTAAATTTTTCAAAAATTAATTTTCTACTGTCGCAAATTTTAATTGCGCCAGGGATTGCCTTTTCTACAGTAAATTTTTCAAAAATTAATTTTTTACTGTCGCAAATTTTAATTGCGCCAGGGATTGCCTTTTCTATAGTAAATTTTTCACAAATTAATTTTTTACTGTCGCAAATTTTAAATCCGCCAGGGATTGCCTTTTCTAAAGTAAATTTTTCAAAAACTAATTTTTTACTGTCGCAAATTTTAAATCCGCCAGGTATTGCCTTTTCTATAGTAAATTTTTCAAAAATTATTTTTTTACTGTCGCATATTTTAATTACGCCAGGGATTGCCTTTTCTATAGTAAGTTTTTCAAAAAATAATTTTTTACTGTCGCAAATTTTAATTACGCCAGGATTGCCTTTTCTATAGTAAATTTTTCAAAAATTAATTTTCTACTGTCGCAAATTTTAATTGCGCCAGGGATTGCCTTTTCTACAGTAAATTTTTCAAAAATTAATTTTTTACTGTCGCAAATTTTAATTGCGCCAGGGATTGCCTTTTCTATAGTAAATTTTTCACAAATTAGTTTTTTACTGTCGCAAATTTTAAATCCGCCAGGGATTGCCTTTTCTAAAGTAAATTTTTCAAAAACTAATTTTTTACTGTCGCAAATTTTAAATCCGCCAGGTATTGCCTTTTCTATAGTAAATTTTTCAAAAATTAATTTTTTACTGTCGCATATTTTAATTACGCCAGGGATTGCCTTTTCTACAGTAAATTTTTCAAAAAATAATTTTTTACTGTCGCAAATTTTAATTACGCCAGGGATTGCCTTTTCTACAGTAAATTTTTCAAAAACTAATTTTTTACTGTCGCAAATTTTAATTACGCCAGGGATTGCCTTTTCTACAGTAAATTTTGCAAAAAATAATTTTTTACTCTCGCAAGTTTTAATTGCTCCAGGGATTGCCTTTTCTATAGTAAATTTTTCACAAATTAGTTTTATACTGTCGCAAATTTTAATTGCGCCAGGGATTGCCTTTTCTACAGTAAATTTTTCAAAAATTAATTTTATACTGTCGCAAATTTTAAATACGCCAGGGATTGCCTTTTCTATAGTAAATTATTCAAAAAATAATTTTTTACTGTCGCAAATTTTAAATACGCCAGGGATTGCCTTTTCTATAGTAAGTTTTTCAAAAAATAATTTTTTACTGTCGCAAATTTTAATTACGCCAGGATTGCCTTTTCTATAGTAAATTTTTCAAAAATTAATTTTCTACTGTCGCAAATTTTAATTGCGCTAGGGATTGCCTTTTCTACAGTAAATTTTTCAAAAATTAATTTTTTACTGTCGCAAATTTTAATTGCGCCAGGGATTGCCTTTTCTATAGTAAATTTTTCACAAATTAATTTTTTACTGTCGCAAATTTTAATTACGCCAGGGATTGCCTTTTCTACAGTAAATTTTTCAAAAACTAATTTTTTACTGTCGCAAATTTTAATTACGCCAGGGATTGTCTCTTCTACAGTAAATTTTGCAAAAAATAATTTTTTACTCTCGCAAGTTTTAATTGCTCCAGGGATTGCCTTTTCTATAGTAAATTTTTCACAAATTAGTTTTATACTGTCGCAAATTTTAATTGCGCCAGGGATTGCCTTTTCTACAGTAAATTTTTCAAAAATTAATTTTATACTGTCGCAAATTTTAAATACGCCAGGGATTGCCTTTTCTATAGTAAATTATTCAAAAAATAATTTTTTACTGTCGCAAATTTTAAATACGCCAGGGATTGCCTTTTCTATAGTAAGTTTTTCAAAAAATAATTTTTTACTGTCGCAAATTTTAATTACGCCAGGATTGCCTTTTCTATAGTAAATTTTTCAAAAATTAATTTTCTACTGTCGCAAATTTTAATTGCGCCAGGGATTGCCTTTTCTACAGTAAATTTTTCAAAAATTAATTTTTTACTGTCGCAAATTTTAATTGCGCCAGGGATTGCCTTTTCTATAGTAAATTTTTCACAAATTAATTTTTTACTGTCGCAAATTTTAAATCCGCCAGGGATTGCCTTTTCTAAAGTAAATTTTTCAAAAACTAATTTTTTACTGTCGCAAATTTTAAATCCGCCAGGTATTGCCTTTTCTATAGTAAATTTTTCAAAAATTATTTTTTTACTGTCGCATATTTTAATTACGCCAGGAATTGCCTTTTCTATAGTAAATGTTTCAAATAATAATTTTTTACTGTCGCAAATTTTAATTACGCCAGGAATTGCCTTTTCTACAGTAAATGTTTCAAAAAATAATTTTTTACTGTCGCAAATTTTAATTACGCCAGGGATTGCATTTTCTATAGTAAATTTTTCAAAATTTAATTTTATACTGTCGCAAATTTTAATTGCGCCAGGGATTGCCTTTTCTACAGTAAATTTTTCAAAAAATAATTATTTACTGTCGCAAATTTTAAATCCGCCAGAGATTGCCTCTTCTATAGTAAATTTTTCAAAAAATAATTTTCTACTGTCACAAATTTTAATTGCGCCAGGGATTGACTTTTCTACAGTAAATTCTGCAAAAAATAATTTTTTACTGTCGCAAATTTTAAATCCGCCAGGGATTGCCTTTTCTATAGTAAATTTTTCACAAATTAATTTTTTACTGTCGCAAATTTTAAATACGCCAGGTATTGCCTTTTCTATAGTAAATTTTTCAAAAATTAATTTTTTACTGTCGCATATTTTAATTACGCCAGGAATTGCCTTTTCTATAGTAAATTTTTCAAAAAATAATTTTTTACTGTCGCAAATTTTAATTACGCCAGGGATTGCATTTTCTATAGTAAATTTTTCAAAATTTAATTTTATACTGTCGCAAATTTTAATTGCGCCAGGGATTGCCTTTTCTACAGTAAATTATTCAAAAAATAATTATTTATTGTCGCAAATTTTAAATCCGCCAGGGATTGCCTCTTCTATAGTAAATTTTTCAAAAAATAATTTTCTACTGTCACAAATTTTAATTGCGCCAGGGATTGCCTTTTCTACAGTAAATTTTGCAAAAAATAATTTTTTACTGTCGCAAATTTTAATTGCGTCAGGGATTGCCTTTTCTATAGTAAATTTTTCAAAAATTAATTTTTTACTGTCGCAAATTGTAATTGCGCCAGGGATTGCCTTTTCTACAGTAAATTTTACAAAAAATAATTTTTTACTGTCGCAAATTTTAATTGCACCAGGGATTGCCTTTTCTACAGTAAATTTTTCAAAAATTAATTTTTTACTGTCGCAAATTTTAATTGCGCCAAGGATTGCCTTTTCTACCGTAAATTTTACAAAAAATAATTTTTTACTGTCGCAAATTTTAATTGCGCCAGGGATTAGCTTTTCTATAGCAAATTTTTCAAAAATTAATTTTTTACTGTCGCAAATTTTAATTGCGCCAGGGATTGCCTTTTCTATAGTAAATTTTTCACAAATTAATTTTTTACTGTCGCATATTTTAAATCCGCCAACTATTGCCTTTTCTATAGTAAATTTTTCAAAAATTAATTTTTTACTGTCGCAAATTTTAATTTCGCCAGGAATTGCCTTTTCTACAGTAAATTTTCTACTGTCGCAAATTTTAATTGCGCCAGGGATTGCCTTTTCTACAGTAAATTTTGCAAAAAATAATTTTTTACTCTCGCAAGTTTTAATTGCGCCAGGGATTGCCTTTTCTATAGTAAATTTTTCACAACTTGGTTTTTTACTGTCGCAAATTTTAATTGCGCCAGGAATTGCCTTTTCTACAGTAAATTTCTCAAAAAATAATTTTCAATTGTCGCAAATTTTAATTGCGCCAGGGATTGCCTTTTCTATAGTAAATTTTTCAAAAAATTATTTTTTACTGTCGCAAATTTTAATAGCGCCAGGGATTGCCTTTTCTAAAGTAAATTTTTCAAAAACTAATTTTTTACTGTCGCAAATTTTAATTACGCCAGGGATTGCCTTTTCTATAGTAAATTTTTCAAAAAATTATTTTTTACTGTCGCAAATTTTAAATACGCCAGGGATTGCCTTTTCTATAGTAAATTTTGCAAAAAATAATTTTTTACTCTCGCAAATTTTAATTGCCCCAGGGATTGCCTTTTCTATAGTAAATTTTTCAAAATTTAATTTTATACTGTCGCAAATTTTAAATACGCCAGGGATTGCCCTTTCTATAGTAAATTATTCAAAAAATAATTTTTTACTGTCGAAAATTTTAAATACGCCAGGGATTGCCTTTTCTATAGTAAATTTTTCAAAAATTAATTTTTTACTGTCGCAAATTCTAAATACGCCAGGGATTGCCTTTCTATATTAAATTTTAAAAAAAATAATTTTTTACTGTCGCAAATTTTAATTGCGCCAGGGATTGCCTTTTCTATTGTAAATTTTTCAAAAAATAATTTTTTACTGTCGCAAATTTTAATTACGCCAGGGATTGCCTTTTCTACAGTAAATTTTTCAAAAACTAATTTTTTACTGTCGCAAATTTTAATTACGCCAGGGATTGCCTTTTCTATAGTAAATTTTTCAAAAAATAATTTTTTACTGTCGCAAATTTTAAATACGCCAGGGATTGCCTTTTCTATAGTAAATTTTTCAAAAATTAATTTTTTACTCTCGCAAATTTTAATCACGCCAGGGATTGACTTTTCTATAGTAAATTTTTCAAAAAATAATTTTCTACTGTCGCAAATTTTAATTGCGCCAGGGATTGCCTTTTCTATAGTAAATTTTTCAAAAATTAATTTTATACTGTCGCAAATTTTAAATACGCCAGGGATTTCCTTTTCTATAGTAAATTATTCAAAAAATAATTTTTTTCTGTCGCAAATTTTAAATACGCCAGGGATTGCCTTTTCTATAGTAAATTTTTCAAAAAATAATTTTTTACTGTCGCAAATTTTAATTACGCCAGGGATTGCCTTTTCTATAGTAAATTTTTCAAAAATTAATTTTATACTGTCGCAAATTTTAAATACGCCAGGGATTGCCTTTTCTATAGTAAATTATTCAAAAAATAATTTTTTACTGTCGCAAATTTTAAATACGCCAGGGATTGCCTTTTCTATAGTAACTTTTTCAAAAAATAATTTTTTACTGTCGCAAATTTTAATTACGCCAGGATTGCCTTTTCTATAGTAAATTTTTCAAAAATTAATTTTCTACTGTCGCAAATTTTAATTGCGCCAGGGATTGCCTTTTCTACAGTAAATTTTTCAAAAATTAATTTTTTACTGTCGCAAATTTTAATTGCGCCAGGGATTGCCTTTTCTATAGTAAATTTTTCACAAATTAATTTTTTACTGTCGCAAATTTTAAATCCGCCAGGGATTGCCTTTTCTAAAGTAAATTTTTCAAAAACTAATTTTTTACTCTCGCAAATTTTAAATCCGCCAGGTATTGCCTTTTCTATAGTAAATTTTTCAAAAATTAATTTTTTACTGTCGCATATTTTAATTACGCCAGGAATTGCTTTTTCTATAGTAAATTTTTCAAAAAATAATTTTTTACTGTCGCAAATTTTAATTACGCCAGGGATTGCATTTTCTATAGTAAATTTTTCAAAATTTAATTTTATACTGTCGCAAATTTTAATTGCGCCAGGGATTGCCTTTTCTACAGTAAATTTTTCAAAAAATAATTATTTACTGTCGCAAATTTTAAATCCGCCAGGGATTGCCTCTTCTATAGTAAATTTTTCAAAAAATAATTTTCTACTGTCACAAATTTTAATTGCGCCAGGGATTGCCTTTTCTACAGTAAATTTTGCAAAAAATAATTTTTACTGTCGCAAATTTTAAATCCGCCAGGGATTGCCTTTTCTATAGTAAAATTTTCACAAATTAATTTTTTACTGTCGCAAATTTTAAATCCGCCAGGTATTGCCTTTTCTATAGTAAATTTTTCAAAAATTAATTTTTTACTGTCGCATATTTTAATTACGCCAGGAATTGCCTTTTCTATAGTAAATTTTTCAAAAAATAATTTTTTACTGTCGCAAATTTTAATTACGCCAGGGATTGCATTTTCTACCGTAAATTTTACAAAAAACAATTTTTTACTGTCGCAAATTTTAATTGCGCCAGGGATTGCCTTTTCTACAGTAAATTTTTCAAAAAATAATTTTTTACTGTCGCAAATTTTAATTACGCCAGGGATTGCCTTTTCTACAGTAAATTTTGCAAAAAATAATTTTTTACTGTCGCAAATTTTAATTGCGCCAGGGATTACCTTTTCTATAGCAAATTTTTCAAAAATTGATTTTTTACTGTCGCAAATTTTAATTGCGCCAGGGATTGCCTTTTCTACAGTAAATTTTTCAAAAAAAAATTTTTTACTGTCGCAAATTTAATTGCGCCAGGGATTGCCTTTTCTATAGTAAATTATTCAAAAAATAATTTTTTAGTGTCGCAAATATTAATTGCGCCAGGGATTGCCTTTTCTACAGTAAATTTTTCAAAAAGTAATTTTCTACTGTTGCAAATTTTAATTGCGCCAGGGATTGCCTTTTCTACAGTAAATTTTGCAAAAAATAATTTTTTACTCTCGCAAGTTTTAATTGCGCCAGGGATTGCCTTTTCTATAGTAAATTTTTCACAAATTAATTTTTTACTGTCGCAAATTTTAATTGCGCCAGGGATTGCCTTTTCTACAGTAAATTTTTCAAAAAAAAATTTTTTACTGTCGCAAATTTTAATTGCGCCAGGAATTGCCTTTTCTACAGTAAATTTCTCAAAAAATAATTTTCAATTGTCGCAAATTTTAATTGCGCCAGGGATTGCCTTTTCTATAGTAAATTTTTCAAAAAATTATTTTTTACTGTCGCAAATTTTAATTGCGCCAGGGATTGCCTTTTCTAAAGTAAATTTTTCATAAACTAATTTTTTACTGTCGCAAATTTTAATTACGCCAGGGATTGCCTTTTCTATAGGAAATTTTTCAAAAAATAATTTATTACTGTCGCAAATTTTAAATACGCCAGGGATTGCCTTTTCTATAGTAAATTTTGCAAAAAATAATTTTTTACTCTCGCAAATTTTAATTGCGCCAGGGATTGCCTTTTCTATAGTAAATTTTTCAAAATTTAATTTTATACTGTCGCAAATTTTAAATACGCCAGGGATTGCCCTTTCTATAGTAAATTATTCATAAAATAATTTTTTACTGTCGAAAATTTTAAATACGGCAGGGATTGCCTTTTCTATAGTAAATTTTTCAAAAATTAATTTTTTACTGTCGCAAATTCTAAATACGCCAGGGATTGCCTTTCTATATTAAATTTTAAAAAAAATAATTTTTTACTGTCGCAAATTTTAATTGCGCCAGGGATTGCCTTTTCTATAGTAAAATTTTCAAAACCTAATTTTTTACTGTCGCAAATTTTAATTGCGCCAGGGATTGCCTTTTCTACAGTAATTTTTAAAAAAATTATTTTTTACTGTCGCAAATTTTAATTACGCCAGGTATTGCCTTTTCTACAGTAAATTTTTCAAAAACTAATTTTTTACTGTCGCAAATTTTAATTACGCCAGGGATTGCCTTTTCTATAGTAAATTTTTCAAAAAATAATTTTTTACTGTCGCAAATTTTAAATACGCCAGGGATTGCCTTTTTTATAGTAAATTTTTCAAAAATTAATTTTTTACTCTCGCAAATTTTAATCGCGCCAGGGATTGCCTTTTCTATAGTAAATATTTCCAAAAATAATTTTCTACTGTCGCAAATTTTAACTGCGCCAGGCATTGCCTTTTCTATAGTAAATTATTCAAAAAATAATTTTTTACTGTCGCAAATTTTAAATACGCCAGGGATTACCTTTTCTATAGTAAATTTTTCAAAAAATAATTTTTTACTGTCGCAAATTTTAATTACGCCAGGGATTGCCTTTTCTATAGTAAATTTTTCAAAAATTAATTTTCTACTGTCGCAAATTTTAATTGCGCGAGGGATTGCCTTTTCTACAGTAAATTTTTCAAAAATTAATTTTTTACTGTCGCAAATTTTAATTGCGCCAGGGATTGCCTTTTCTATAGTAAATTTTTCACAAATTAATTTTTTACTGTCGCAAATTTTAAATCCGCCAGGGATTGCCTTTTCTATAGTAAATTTTTCACAAATTAATTTTTTACTGTCGCAAATTTTAAATCCGCCAGGTATTGCCTTTTCTATAGTAAATTTTTCAAAAATTAATTTTTTACTGTCGCATATTTTAATTACGCCAGGGATTGCCTTTTCTATAGTAAATTTTTCAAAAAATAATTTTTTACTGTCGCAAATTTTAATTACGCCAGGGATTGCATTTTCTATAGTAAATTTTTCAAAATTTAATTTTATACTGTCGCAAATTTTAATTGCGCCAAGGATTGCCTTTTCTACAGTCAATTTTTCAAAAAATAATTATTTACTGTCGCAAATTTTAAATCCGCCAGGGATTGCCTTTTCTATAGTAAATTTTTCAAAAAATAATTTTCTACTGCCACAAATTTTAATTGCGCCAGGGATTGCCTTTTCTATAGTAAATTTTTCAAAAAATAATTTTTTACTGTCGCAAATTTTAAATACGCCAGGGATTGTCTTTTCTATATTAAATTTTAAAAAAAATAATTTTTTACTGTCGCAAATTTTAATTGCGCCAGGGATTGCCTTTTCTATAGTAAATTTTTCACAAATTAATTTTTTACTGACGCAAATTTTAAATCCGCCAGAGATTGCCTTTTCTATAGTAAATTTTTCACAAATTAATTTTTTACTGTCGCAAATTTTAAATCCGCCAGGTATTGCCTTTTCTATAGTAAATTTTTCAAAAATTAATTTTTTACTGTCGCATATTTTAATTACGCCAGGGATTGCCTTTTCTACAGTAAATTTTTCAAAAAATAATTTTCTACTGTCACAAATTTTAATTGCGCCAGGGATTGCCTTTTCTACAGTAAATTTAGCAAAAAATAATTTTTTACTGTCGCAAATTTTAATTGCGTCAGGGATTGCCTTTTCTATAGTAAATTTTTCAAAAATTAATGTTTTAGTGTCGCAAATTGTAATTGCGCCAGGGATTGCCTTTTCTACAGTAAATTTTACAAAAAATAATTTTTTACTGTCGCAAATTTTAATTGCGCCAGGGATTGCCTTTTCTACAGTAAATTTTTCAAAAAATAATTTTTTACTGTCGCAAATTTTAATTGCGCCAGGGATTGCCTTTTCTACAGTAAATTTTGCAAAAAATAATTTTTTACTGTCGCAAATTTTAATTGCGCCAGGGATTGCCTTTTCTATAGAAAATTAGTCAAAAAATAATTTTTTACTGTCGCAAATTTTAAATACGCCAGGGATTGCCTTTTCTATAGTAAATTTTTCACAAATTAATTTTATACTGTCGCAAATTTTAAATACGCCAGGGATTGCCTTTTCGATAGTAAATTGTTCAAAAATTAATTTTTTACTTTCGCAAATTTTTAATTGCGCCAGGGATTGCCTTTTCTACAGTAAATTTTACAAAAAATAATTTTTTACTGTCGCAAATTTTAATTGCGCCAGGGATTGCCTTTTCTACAGTAAATTTTTCAAATATTATTTTTTAGTGTCGCAAATTTTAATTGCGCCAGGGATTGCCTTTTCTACAGTAAATTTTTCAAAAAATAATTTTCTACTGTCGCAAATTTTAATTGCGCCAGGGATTGCCTTTTCTACAGTAAATTTTGCAAAAAATAATTTTTTACTGTCGCAAATTTTAAATACGCCAGGGATTGCCTTTTCTATAGTAAATTTTGCAAAAAATAATTTTTTACTGTCGCAAATTTTACTTGCGCCAGGGATTGCCTTTTCTATAGTAAATTTTTCACAAATTAATTTTTTACTGTCGCAAATTTTAAATACGCCAGGGATTGCCTTTTCTATAGTAAATTTTTCAAAAAATAATTTTTTACTGTCGCAAATTTTAATTACGCCAGGGATTGAATTTTCTACAGTAAATTTTGCAAAAAATAATTTTTTACTGTCGCAAATTTTAATTGCGCCAGGGATTGCCTTTTCTATAGTAAATTTTTCAAATATTATTTTTTTATTGTCGCAAATTTTAATTGCGCCAGGGATTGCCTTTTCTACAGTAAATTTTACAAAAAATAATTTTTTACTGTCGCAAGTTTTAATTGCGCCAGGGACTACCCTTTCTATAGTAAATTTTTCAAAAATTAATTTTTTACTGTCGAAAATTTTAATTACGCCAGGGATTGCCTTTTCTATAGTAAATTTTTCAAAAAATTATTTTCTACTGTCGCAAATTTTAATTGCGCCAGGGATTGCCTTTTCTACAGTAAATTTTTCAAAAAATAATTTTTTACTGTCGCAAATTTTAATTACGTCAGGGATTGCCTTTCTATAGTAAATTTTTCAAAAATTAGTTTTTTACTGTCGCAAATTTTAAATACGCCAGGGATTGTCTTTTCTATAGTTAATTTTGCAAAAAATAATTTTTTACTGTCGCAAATTTTAATTGCGCCAGGGATTACCTTTTCTATAGTAAATTTTTAAAAAATTAATTTTTTACTGTCGAAAATTTTAATTACGCCAGGGATTGCCTTTTCTATAGTAAATTTTTCAAAAAATAATTTTCTACTGTCGCAAATTTTAATTGCGCCAGGGATTGCCTTTTCTACAGTAAATTTTTCAAAAAATAATTTTTTACTGTCGCAAACTTTAATTACGCCAGTGATTGCCTTTTCTATAGTAAATTTTTCAAAAATTAATTTTTTACTTTCGCAAATTTTAAATACGCCAGGGATTGCCTTTTCTATAGCAAATTTTGCAAAAAATAATTTTCTACTGTCGCATATTTTAATTACGCCAGGGATTGCCTTTTTATAGTAAATTTTTCACAAATTAATTTTTTACTGTCGCAAATTTTAAATACGCCAGGTATTGCCTTTTCTATAGTAAATTTTTCAAAAAATAATTTTTTACTGTCGCGAATATTAATTGCGCCAGGGATTGCATTTTATATAGTAAATTTTTCAAAATTTAATTTTATACTGTCGCAAATTTTAATTGCGCCAGGGATTGCCTTTTCTACAGTAAATTTTTCAAAAAATAATTTTTTACTGTCGCAAATTTTAAATCCGCCAGGGATTGCCTTTTCTATAGTAAATTTTTCAAAAAATAATTTTCTACTGTCACAAATTTTAATTGCGCCAGGGATTGCCTTTTCTACAGTAAATTTTGCAAAAAAATAATTTTTTACTGTCGCAAATTTTAATTGCGCCAGGGATTGCCTTTTCTATAGTAAATTTTTCAAAAATTAATTTTTTACTGTCGCAAATTTTAATTGCGCCAGGGATTGCCTTTTCTACAGTAAATTTTACAAAAAATAATTTTTTACTGTCGCAAATTTTAATTGCGCCAGGGATTGCGTTTTCTACAGTAAATTTTGAAAAAATAATTTTTTACTGTCGCAAATTTTAATTGCGCCAGGGATTGCCTTTTCTACAGTAAATTTTGCAAAAAATAATTTTTTACTGTCGCAAATTTTAATTGCGCCAGGGATTGCCTTTTCTATAGAAAATTTTTCAAAAATTAATTTTTTACTGTCGCAAATTTTAATTGCGCCAGGGATTGCCTTTTCTATAGTAAATTTTTCACAAATTAATTTTTTACTGTCGCAAATTTTAAATCCGCCAGGTATTGCCTTTTCTATAGTAAATTTTTCAAAAATTAATTTTTTACTGTCGCAAATTTTAATTGTGCCAGGGATTGCCTTTTCTACAGTAAATTTTTCAAAAAATAATTTTCTACTGTCGCAAATTTTAATTGCGCCAGGGATTGCCTTTTCCACAGTAAATTTTGCAAAAAATAATTTTTTACTCTCGGAAGTTTTAATTGCGCCAGGGATTGCCTTTTCTATAGTAAATTTTTCATAAATTAGTTTTTTACTGTCGCAAATTTTAATTGCGCCAGGAATTGCCTTTTCTACAGTAAATTTCTCAAAAAATAAATTTCTATTTTCGGAAATTTTAATTGCGCCAGGGATTGCCTTTTCTATAGTAAATTTTTCAAAAAATAATTTTTTACTGTCGCAAATTTTAATTGCGCCAGGGATTGCCTTTTCTAAAGTAAATTTTTGAAAAACTAATTTTTTACTGTCGCAAATTTTAATTACGCCAGATCGCCTTTTCTATAGTAAATTTTTCAAAAAATAATTTTTTACTGTCGCAAATTTTAAATACGCCAGGGATTGCCTTTTCTATAGTAAATTTTGCAAAAAATAATTTTTTACTCTCGCAAATTTTAATTGCGCCTGGGATTGCCTTTTCTATAGTAAATTTTTCAAAATTTAATTTTTTACTGTCGCAAATTTTAATAGCGCCAGGGATTGCCTTTTCTACAGTAAATTTTTCAAAAAATAATTTTTTACTGTCGCAAATTTTAATTACGCCAGGGATTGCCTTTTCTACAGTAAATTTTTCAAAAACTAATTTTTTACTGTCGCAATTTTTAATTACGCCAGGGATTGCCTTTTCTATAGTAAATTTTTTACTGTCGCAAATTTTAAATACGCCAGGGATTGCCTTTTCTATAGTAAATTTTTCAAAAATTAATTTTATACTATCGCAAATTTTAAATACGCCAGGGATTGCCTTTTCTATAGTAAATTATTCACAAAATAATTTTTTTCTGTCGCAAATTTTAAATACGCCAGGGATTGCCTTTTCTATAGTAAATTTTTCAAAATTTAATTTTATACTGTCGCAAATTTTAAATACGCCAGGGATTGCCCTTTCTATAGTAAATTATTCAAAAAATAATTTTTTACTGTCGAAAATTTTAAATACGCCAGGGATTGCCTTTTCTATAGTAAATTTTTCAAAAAATAATTTTTCACTGTCGCAAATTTTAATTACGCCAAGGATTGCCTTTTCTATAGTAAATTTTTCAAAAAATAATTTTATACTGTCGCAAATTTTAAATACGCCAGGGATTGCCTTTTCTACAGTAAATTTTTCAAAAAATAATTTTCTACTGTCGCAAATTTTAATTGCGCCAGGGATTGCCTTTTCTACAGTAAATTTTGCAAAAAATAATTTTTTACTCTCGCAAGTTTTAATTGCGACAGGGATTGCCTTTTATATAGTAAATTTTTCACAAATTAGTTTTTTACTGTCGCAAATTTTAATTGCGCCAGGAATTGCCTTTTCTACAGTAAATTTCTCAAAAAATAATTTTCTATTTTCGCAAATTTTAATTGCGCCAGGGGTTGCCTTTTCTATAGTAAATTTTTCAAAAAATAATTTTTTACTGTCGCAAATTTTAATTGCGCCAGGGATTGCCTTTTCTAAAGTAAATTTTTCAAAAACCAATTTTTTACTGTCGCAAATTTTAATTACGCCAGGGATCGCCTTTTCTATAGTAAATTTTTCAAAAAATAATTTCTTACTGTCGCAAATTTTAAATACGCCAGGGATTGCCTTTTCTATAGTAAATTTTGCAAAAAATAATTTTTTACTCTCGCAAATTTTAATTGCGCCAGGGATTGCCTTTTCTATAGTAAATTTTTCAAAATTTAATTTTATACTGTCGCAAATTTTAAATACGCCAGGGATAGCCCTTTCTATAGTAAATTATTCAAAAAATAATTTTTTACTGTCGAAAATTTTAAATACGCCAGGGATTGCCTTTTCTATAGTAAATTTTTCAAAAATTAATTTTCTACTGTCGCAAATTTTAATTGCGCCAGGGATTGCCGTTTCTATAGCAAATTTTTCAAAAATTAATTTTTTACTGTCGCAAATTTTAATTGCGCCAGGGATTGCCTTTTCTATAGTAAATTTTTCACAAATTAATTTTTTACTGTCGCAAATTTTAAATCCGCCAGGTATTGCCTTTTCTATACTAAATTTTTTAAAAATTAATTTTTTACTGTCGCAAATTTTAATTGCGCCAAGGATTGCCTTTTCTACAGTAAATTTTTCAAAAAATAATTTTTTACTGTCGCAAATTTTAATTACGCCAGGGATTGCCTTTTCTACAGTAAATTTTTCAAAAACTAATTTTTTACTGTCACAATTTTTAATTACGCCAGGGATTGCCTTTTCTATAGTAAATTTTTTACTGTCGCAAATTTTAAATACGCCAGGGATTGCCTTTTCTATAGCAAATTTTTCAAAAATTAATTTTTTACTCTCGCAAATTTTAATCGCGCCAGGGATTGCCTTTTCTATAGGAAATTTTTCAAAAAATAATTTTCTACTGTCGCAAATTTTAATTGCGCCAGGGATTGCCTTTTCTATAGTAAATTTTTCAAAAATTAATTTTATACTATCGCAAATTTTAAATACGCCAGGGATTGCCTTTTCTATAGTAAATTATTCAAAAAATAATTTTTTTCTGTCGCAAATTTTAAATACGCCAGGGATTGCCTTTTCTATAGTAAATTTTTCAAAAAATAATTTTTTACTGTCGCAAATTTTAATTACGCCAAGGATTGCCTTTTCTATAGTAAATTTTTCAAAAAATAATTTTATACTGTCGCAAACTTTAATTACGCCAGGGATTGCCTTTTCTATAGTAAATTTTTCAAAAATTAATTTTCTACTGTCGCAAATTTTAATTGCGCCAGGGATTGCCTTTTCTATAGCAAATTTTTCAAAAATTAATTTTTTACTGTCGCAAATTTTAATTGCGCCAGGGATTGCCTTTTCTATAGTAAATTTTTCACAAATTAATTTTTTACTGTCGCAAATTTTAAATCCGCCAGGTATTGCCTTTTCTACAGTAAATTTTTCAAAAAATAATTTTTTACTGTCGCAAATTTTAATTACGCCAGGGATTGCCTTTTCTACAGTAAATTTTTCATAAAATAATTTTCTACTGTCGCAAATTTTAATTGCGCCAGGGATTGCCTTTTCTACAGTAAATTTTGCAAAAAATAATTTTTTACTGTCGCAAGCTTTAATTGCGCCAGGGATTGCCTTTCTATAGTAAATTTTTCACAAATTAGTTTTTTACTGTCGCAAATTTTAATTGCGCCAGGAATTGCCTTTTCTACAGTAAATTTCTCAAAAAATAATTTTCTACTGTCGCAAATTTTAATTGCGCCAGGGATTGCCTTTTCTATAGTAAATTTTTCAAAAAATAATTTTTTATTGTCGCAAATTTTAATTACGCCAGGGATTGCCTTTTCTATAGTAAATTTTTCAAAAAATAATTTTCTACTGTCGCAAATTTTGATTGCGCCAGGGATTGCCTTTTCTACAGTAAATTTTTAAAAAAATAATTTTTTACTGTCGCAAATTTTAATTACGCCAGGGTTGCCTTTTCCATAGTAAATTTTTCAAAAATTAATTTTTTACTGTCGCAAATTTTAAATAAGCCAGGGTTTGCCTTTTCTATAAAAAATTTTGCAAAAAATAATTTTTTACTGTCGCAAATTTTAATTGCACCAGGGATTGCCTTTTCTATAGTAAATTTTTCACAAATTAATTTTTTAATTTCGCAAATTTTAAATACGCCAGGGATTGCCTTTTCTATAGTAAATTTTTCAAAAAATAATTTTTTACTGTCGCAAATTTTAATTACGCCAGGGATTGCCTTTTCTACAGTAAATTTTGCAAAAAATGATTTTTTACTGTCGCAAATTTTAATTGTGCCAGGGATTGCCTTTTCTATAGTAAATTTTTCAAAAATTCATTTTTTACTGTCGCAAATTTTAATTGCGCCAGGGATTGCCTTTTCTACAGTAAATTTTACAAAAAATAATTTTTTACTGTCGCAAGTTTTAATTGCGCCAGGGATTACCTTTTCTATAGTAAATTTTTCAAAAATTAATTTTTTACTGTCGAAAATTTTAATTACGCCAGGGATTGCCTTTTCTATAGTAAATTTTTCAAAAAATAATTTTCTACTGTCGCAAATTTTAATTGCGCCAGGGGTTGCCTTTTCTATAGTAAATTTTTCAAAAAATAATTTTCTACTGTCGCAAATTTTAATTGCGCCAGGGATTGCCTTTTCTACAGTAAATTTTGCAAAAAATAATTTTTTACTGTCGCAAATTTTAATTGCGCCAGGGATTGCCTTTTCTATAGTAAATTTTTCAAAAATTAATTTTTTTACTGTCGCAAATTTTAATTTCGCCAGGGATTGCCTTTTCTACAGTAAATTTTACAAAAAATAATTTTTTACTGTCGCAAATTTTAAATACGCCAGGGATTGCGTTTTCTATAGTAAATTTTTCAAAAAAATAATTTTTTACTGTCGCAAATTTTAACTACGCCAGGGATTGCCTTTTCTATAGTAAATTTTTCAAAATTTAATTTTATGCTGTCGCAAATTTTAATTGCGCCAGGGATTGCCTTTTCTACAGTAAATTTTTCAAAAAATAATTTTTTACTGTCGCAAATTTTAAATCCGCCAGGGATTGCCATTTCTATAGTAAATTTTTCAAAAAATAATTTTCGACTGTCGCAAATTTTAATTGCGCCAGGGATTGCCTTTTCTACAGTAAATTTTGCAACACATAATTTTCTACTGTCGCAAATTTTAATTGCGCCAGGGATTGCCTTTTCTATAGTAAATTTTTCAAAAATTAATTTTTTACTGTCGCAAATTTTAATTGCGCCAGGGATTGCCTTTTCTACAGTAAATTTTACAAAAAATAATTGTTTACTGTCGCAATTTTTAATCGCGCCAGCGATTGCCTTTTCTGCAGTAAATTTTTCAAAAAATAATTTTTTACTGTCGCAAATTTTAATTGCGCCAAGGATTGCCTTTTCTACAGTAAATTTTGCAAAAAATAATTTTTGACTGTCGCAAATTTTAATTGCGCCAGGGATTGCCTTTTCTATAGTAAATTTTTCAAAAATTAATTTTTTTACTGTCGCAAATTTTAATTTCGCCAGGGATTGCCTTTTCTACAGTAAATTTTACAAAAAATAATTTTTTACTGTCTCAAATTTTAATTGCGCCAGTGATTGCCTTTTCTACAGTAAATTTTTCAAAAAATAATTTTTTACTGTCGCAAATTTTAATTGCGCCAAGGATTGCCTTTTCTACAGTAAATTTTTAACAAATTAATTTTCTACTGTCGCAAAATTTAATTGCGCCAGGGATTGCCTTTCTACAGTAAATTTTTCAAAAAATAATTTTCAGCTGTCGCAAATTTTAATTGCGCCAGGGATTGCCTTTTCTATAGTAAATTTTTCACAAATTAGTTTTTTACTGTCGCAAATTTTAAATCCTCCAGGGATTGCCTTTTCTATAGTAAATTTTTCACAAATTAATTTTCTACTGTCGCAAATTTTAATTACGCCAGGGATTGCCTTTTCTATAGTAAATTTTTCAAAAAATAATTTTTACTGTCGCAAATTTTAATTACGCCAGGTTTGCCTATTCTATAGTAAATTTTTCAAAAATTAATTTTCTACTGTCGCAAATTTTAATTGCGCCAGGGATTGCCTTTTCTATAGTAAATTTTACAAAAAATAATTTTTTACAATCGCAAGTTTTAATTGCGCCAGGGATTGCCTTTTCTATAGTAAATTTTTCACAGATTAATTTTTTACTGTCGCAAATTTTAAATCCGCCATGGATTGACTTTTCTATAGTAAATTATTCAAAAAATAATTTTTTAATGTCGCAAATTTTAATTGCGCTAGGAATTGCCTTTTCTACAGTAAATTTTTCAAAAAATAATTTTCTACTGTCGCAAATTTTAGTTGCGCCAGGGATTGCCTTTTCTATAGTAAATTTTTCAAAAAATAATATTTTACTGTCGCAAATTTTAATTGCGCCAGGGATTGCCTTTTCTACAGTAAATTTTTCAAAAACTAATTTTTTACTGTCGCAAATTTTAAATACGCGAGGGATTGCCTTTTCTATAGTAAATTTTTCAAAAAAATAATTTTTTACTGTCGCAAATTTTAACTACGCCAGGGATTGCCTTTTCTATAGTAAATTTTTCAAAATTTAATTTTATGCTGTCGCAAATTTTAATTGCGCCAGGGATTGCCTTTTCTATAGTAAATTTTACAAAAAATAATTTTTTACAATCGCAAGTTTTAATTGCGCCAGGGATTGCCTTTTCTATAGTAAATTTTTCACAGATTAATTTTTTACTGTCGCAAATTTTAAATCCGCCATGGATTGCCTTTTCTATAGTAAATTTTTCAAAAAATAATTTTCTACTGTCGCAAATTTTAATTGCGCCAGGGGTTGCCTTTTCTATAGTAAATTTTTCAAAAAATAATTTTCTACTGTCGCAAATTTTAATTGCGCCAGGGATTGCCTTTTCTACAGTAAATTTTGCAAAAAATAATTTTTTACTGTCGCAAATTTTAATTGCGCCAGGGATTGCCTTTTTATAGTAAATTTTTCACAAATTAATTTTTTACTGTCGCAAATTTTAAATACGCCAGGGATTGCTTTTTCTATAGTAAATTTTTCAAAAAAATAATTTTTTACTGTCGCAAATTTAAACTACGCCAGGGATTGCCTTTTCTATAGTAAATTTTTCAAAATTTAATTTTATGCTGTCGCAAATTTTAATTGCGCCAGGGATTGCCTTTTCTACAGTAAATTTTTCAAAAAATAATTTTTTACTGTCGCAAATTTTAAATCCGCCAGGGATTGCCATTTCTATAGTAAATTTTTCAAAAAATAATTTTCTACTGTCGCAAATTTTAATTGCGCCAGGGATTGCCTTTTCTACAGTAAATTTTGCAACACATAATTTTCTACTGTCGCAAATTTTAATTGCGCCAGGGATTGCCTTTTCTATAGTAAATTTTTCAAAAATTAATTTTTTACTGTCGCAAATTTTAATTGCGCCAGGGATTGCCTTTTCTACAGTAAATTTTACAAAAAATAATTGTTTACTGTCGCAATTTTTAATTGCGCCAGCGATTGCCTTTTCTGCAGTAAATTTTTCAAAAAATAATTTTTTACTGTCGCAAATTTTAATTGCGCCAAGGATTGCCTTTTCTACAGTAAATTTTGCAAAAAATAATTTTTGACTGTCGCAAATTTTAATTGCGACAGGGATTGCCTTTTCTATAGTAAATTTTTCAAAAATTAATTTTTTTACTGTCGCAAATTTTAATTTCGCCAGGGATTGCCTTTTCTACAGTAAATTTTACAAAAAATAATTTTTTACTGTCTCAAATTTTAATTGCGCCAGTGATTGCCTTTTCTACAGTATATTTTTCAAAAAATAATTTTTTACTGTCGCAAATTTTAATTGCGCCAAGGATTGCCTTTTCTACAGTAAATTTTTAACAAATTAATTTTCTACTGTCGCAAAATTTAATTGCGCCAGGGATTGCCTTTCTACAGTAAATTTTTCAAAAAATAATTTTCAACTGTCGCAAATTTTAATTGCGCCAGGGATTGCCTTTTCTACAGTAAATTTTGCAAAAAATAATTTTTTACTGTCGCAAATTTTAATTGCGCCAGGGATTGCCTTTTCTATAGTAAATTTTTCACAAATTAGTTTTTTACTGTCGCAAATTTTAAATCCTCCAGGGATTGCCTTTTCTATAGTAAATTTTTCACAAATTAATTTTCTACTGTCGCAAATTTTAATTACGCCAGGGATTGCCTTTTCTACAGTAAATTTTTCAAAAAATAATTTTCTACTGTCGCAAATTTTAGTTGCGCCAGGGATTGCCTTTTCTATAGTAAATTTTTCAAAAAATAATATTTTACTGTCGCAAATTTTAATTGCGCCAGGGATTGCCTTTTCTACAGTAAATTTTTCAAAAACTAATTTTTTACTGTCGCAAATTTTAATTACGCCAGGGATTATCTTTTCTACAGTAAATTTTTCAAAACATAATTTTTTACTGTCGCAAATTTTAATTACGCCAGGGATTGCCTTTTCTACAGTAAATTTTTCAAAAAATAATTTTTTACTGTCGCAAATTTTAATTGCGCCAGGGATTGCCTTTTCTATAGTAAATTTTTCAAAAACTAATTTTTTACTGTCGCAAATTTTAATTGCGCCAGGGATTGCCTTTTCTACAGTAAATTTTCCAAAAAATAATTTTTTACTGTCGTAAATTTTAATTACACAAGGGATTGCCTTTTCTACAGTAAATTTTTCAAAAACTAATTTTTTACTGTCGCAAATTTTAATTACGCCAGGGATTGCCTTTTCTATAGTAAATTTTTCAAAAAATAATTTTTTACTGTCGCAAATTTTAAATACGCCAGGGATTGCCTTTTCTATAGTAAATTTTTCAAAAATTAATTTTTTACTGTCGCAAATTTTAATTGCGCCAGGAATTGCCTTTTCTATAGTAAATTTTTCAAAAAATAATTTTCTACTGTCGCAAATTTTAATTGCGCAAGGGATTGCCTTTTCTATAGTAAATTTTTCAAAAATTAATTTTATACTGTCGCAAATTTTAAATACGCCAGGGATTGCCTTTCCTATAGTAAATTATTCAAAAAATAATTTTTTACTGTCGCAAATTTTAAATACGCCAGGGATTGCCTTTTCTATAGTAAATTTTTCAAAAAATAATTTTTTACTGTCGCAAATTTTAATTACACCAGGGATTGCTTTTTCTATAGTAAATTTTTCAAAAAATAATTTTTTACTGTCGCAAATTTTAATTGCGCCATGGATTGCCTTTTCTATAGTAAATTATTCAAAAAATAATTTTTTACTGTCGCAAATTTTAAATACGCCAGGGATTGCCTTTTCTATAGTAAAGTGTTCAAAAAATAATTTTTTACGTTCGCAAATTTTAAATACGCCAGGGATTGCCTTTTCTACAGTAAATTTTGCAAAAAAATAATTTTATACTGTCACAAATTTTAATTAGGCCAGGGATTGCCTTTCTTTAGTAAATTTTTCAAAATTTAATTTTATACTGTCGCAAATTTTAATTGCGCCAGGGATTACCTTTTTATAGTAAATTTTTCAAAAAATAATTTTATACTGTCGCAAATTTTAATTGCGCCAGGGATTGCCTTTTCTACAGTCAATTTTTCAAAAAATAATTTTCTACTGTCGCAAATTTTAATTGCGCCAGAGATTGCCTTTTCTATAGTAAATTTTTCAAAAAATACTTTTTTACTGTCGCAAATTTTAATTGCGCCAGGGATTGCCTTTTCTATAGTAAATTATTCAAAAAATAATTTTTTACTGTCGCAAATTTTAATTGCGCCAGGGATTGCCTTTTCTACAGTAAATTTTGCAAAAAATAATTTTTTACAGTCGCAAATTTTAATTGCGCCAGGGATTGCCTTTTCTATAGTAAATTATTCAAAAAATAATTTTTTACTGTCGCAAATTTTAATTGCGCCAGGGATTGCCTTTTCTATAGTAAATTTTTCAAAAATTAATTTTTTACTGTCGCAAATTTTAAATCCGCCAGGGATTGCCTTTTCTATAGTAAATTTCTCACAAATTAATTTTCTACTGTCGCAAATTTTCATTGCACCAGGTATTGCCTTTTCTACAGTAAATTTTTCAAAAACTAATTTTTTACTGTCGAAAATTTTAAATACGCCAGGGATTGCCTATTCTATAGTAAATTTTGCAAAAAATAATTTTTTACTGTCGCAAATTTTAATTGCGCCACGGATTGCCTTTTCTATAGTAAATTTTTCAAAATTTAATTTTATACTGTCGCAAATTTTAATTGCGCCAGGGATTGCCTTTTCTATAGTAAATTTTGCAAAAAATAATTTGCTACTGTCGCAAATTTTAACTGCGCCAGGGATTGCCTTTTCTACAGTAAATTTTGCAAAAAATAATTTTTTACAGTCGCAAATTTTAATTGCGCCAGGGATTGCCTTTCCTATAGTAAATTTTTCAAAATTTAATTTTATACTGTCGCAAATTTTAAATACGCCAGGGATTGCCTTTTCTATAGTAAATTATTCAAAAAATAATTTTTTACTGTCGCAAATTTTAAATACGCCAGGGATTGCCTTTTCTATAGTAAATTTTTCACAAATTAATTTTATTCTCTCGTAAATTTTAAATACGCCAGGGATTGCCTTTTCTACAGTAAATTTTGCAAAAAAATAATTTTATACTGTCACAAATTTTAATTAGGCCAGGGATTGCCTTTCTTTAGTAAATTTTTCAAAATTTAATTTTATACTGTCGCAAATTTTAATTGCGCCAGAGATTGCCTTTTCTATAGTAAATTTTTCAAAAAATACTTTTTTACTGTCGCAAATTTTAATTGCGCCAGGGATTGCCTTTTCTATAGTAAATTATTCAAAAAATAATTTTTTACTGTCGCAAATTTTAATTGCGCCAGGGATTGCCTTTTCTACAGTAAATTTTGCAAAAAATAATTTTTTACAGTCGCAAATTTTAATTGCGCCAGGGATTGCCTTTTCTATAGTAAATTATTCAAAAAATAATTTTTTACTGTCGCAAATTTTAATTGCGCCAGGGATTGCCTTTTCTATAGTAAATTTTTCAAAAATTAATTTTTTATTGTCGCAAATTTTAAATCCGCCAGGGATTGCCTTTTCTATAGTAAATTTCTCACAAATTAATTTTCTACTGTCGCAAATTTTCATTGCACCAGGTATTGCCTTTTCTACAGTAAATTTTTCAAAAACTAATTTTTTACTGTCGAAAATTTTAAATACGCCAGGGATTGCCTATTCTATAGTAAATTTTAAAAAAAATAATTTTTTACTGTCGCAAATTTAAATTGCGCCACGGATTGCCTTTTCTATAGTAAATTTTTCAAAATTTAATTTTATACTGTCGCAAATTTTAATTGCGCCAGGGATTGCCTTTTCTATAGTAAATTTTGCAAAAAATAATTTTCTACTGTCGCAAATTTTAACTGCGCCAGGGATTGCCTTTTCTACAGTAAATTTTGCAAAAAATAATTTTTTACAGTCGCAAATTTTAATTGCGCCAGGGATTGCCTTTTCTATAGTAAATTATTCAAAAAATAATTTTATACTGTCGCAAATTTTAATTGCGCCAGGGGCCTTTTCTATAGTAAATTTTTCAAAAATTAATTTTTTACTGTCGCAAATTTTAAATCCGCCAGGGATTGCCTTTTCTATAGTAAATTACTCACAAATTAATTTTCTACTGTCGCAAATTTTCATTGCACCAGGGATTGCCTTTTCTACAGTAAATTTTTCAAAAATTATTTTTTACTGTCGCAAATTTTAATTGCGCCAGGGATTGCCTTTTCTATAGTAAATTTTTCAAAAAATAATTTTCTACTGTCGCAAATTTTAATTGCGCCAGGGATTGCCTTTTCTACAGTAAATTTTTCAAAAACTAATTTTTTACTGTCGCAAATTTTAATTACGCCAGGGATTGCCTTTTCTATAGTAAATTTTTCAAAAAATAATTTTTTTACTGTAGCAAATATTAAATACGCCAGGGATTGCCTTTTCTATAGTAAATTTTTCAAAAATTAATTTTTTATTGTCGCAAATTTTAATTGCGCCAGGGAATGCCTTTTCTACAGTAAATTTTTCAAAAAATAATTTTTTACTGTCGCAATTTTAATTGCGCCAGGGATTGCCTTTTCTATAGTAAATTATTCAAAAAATAATTTTTTACTGTCGCAAATTTTAATTGCGCCAGGGATTGCCTTTTCTATAGTAAATTTTTCAAAAATTAATTTTTTACTGTCGCAAATTTTAAATCCGCCAGGGTTTGCCTTTTCTATAGTAAATTTTTCACAAATTAATTTTCTACTGTCGCAAATTTTAATTGCGCCAGGGATTGCCTTTTCTACAGTAAATTTTTCAAAAACTAATTTTTTACTGTCGCAAATTTTAATTA
This sequence comes from Dioctria linearis, assembly GCA_963930735.1. Lineage (NCBI taxonomy): Eukaryota > Metazoa > Arthropoda > Insecta > Diptera > Asilidae > Dioctria > Dioctria linearis. The sequence goes on from CAWVNZ010000264.1 coordinate 52,492, forward strand.
CGCCAGGGATTGCCTTTTCTATAGTAAATTTTTCAAAAAATAATTTTTTTACTGTAGCAAATATTAAATACGCCAGGGATTGCCTTTTCTATAGTAAATTTTTAAAAAAATAATACTTTACTGTCACAAATTTTAAATACGCCAAGGAATGCCTTTTCTACAGTAAATTTTGCAAAAAATAATTTTTTACTGTCGCAAATTTTAATTGCGCCAGGGATTGCCTTTTCTATAGTAAATTATTCAAAAAATAATTTTTTACTGTCGCAAATTTTAATTGCGCCAGGGATTGCTTTTTCTACAGTAAATTTTGCAATTAGTAAATTATTCAAAAAATAATTTTTTACTGTCGCAAATTTTAATTGCGCCAGGGATTGCCTTTTCTATAGTAAATTTTTCAAAAATTAATTTTTTACCGTCGCAAATTTTAAATCCGCCAGGTTTTGCCCTTTCTATAGTAAATTTTTTACAAATTAATTTTCTACTGTCGCAAATTTTAATTGCGCCAGGGATTGCCTTTCTCTAGTAAATTTTTCATAATTTAATTTTATACTGTCGCAAATTTTAATTGCGCCAGGGATTGCCTTTTTATAGTAAATTTTTCAAAAAATAATTTTATACTGTCGCAAATTTTAATTGCGCCAGGGATTGCCTTTTCTACAGTAAATTTTTCAAAAAATAATTTTCTACTGTCGCAAATTTTAATTGCGCCAGAGATTGCCTTTTCTATAGTAAATTTTTCAAAAAATACTTTTTTACTGTCGCAAATTTTAATTGCGCCAGGGATTGCCTTTTCTATAGTAAATTATTCAAAAAATAATTTTTTACTGTCGCAAATTTTAATTGCGCCAGGGATTGCCTTTTCTATAGTAAATTTTTCAAAAATTAATTTTTTACTGTCGCAAATTTTAAATCCGCCAGGGATTGCCTTTTCTATAGTAAATTACTCACAAATTAATTTTCTACTGTCGCAAATTTTCATTGCACCAGGGATTGCCTTTTCTACAGTAAATTTTTCAAAAACTATTTTTTTACTGTCGAAAATTTTAAATACGCCAGGGATTGCCTTTTCTATAGTAAATTTTGCAAAAAATAATTTTTTACTGTCGGAAATTTTAATTGCGCCAGGGATTGCCTTTTCTATAGTAAATTTTTCAAAATTTAATTTTATACTGTCGCAAATTTTAAATGCGCCAGGGATTGCCTTTTCTATAGTAAATTTTCCAAAAAATTATTTTCTACTGTCGCAAATTTTAACTGCGCCAGGGATTGCCTTTTCTACAGTAAATTTTTCAAAAAATAATTTTTTACTGTCGCAAATTTTAATTACGCCAGGGATTGCCTTTTCTACAGTAAATTTTTCAAAAAATTATTTTTTACTGTCGCAAATTTTAATTGCGCCAGGGATTGCCTTTTCTATAGTAAATTTTTCAAAAAATAATATTCTACTGTCGCAAATTTTAATTGCGCCAGGGATTGCCTTTTCTACAGTAAATTTTTCAAAAACTAATTTTTTACTGTCGCAAATTTTAATTACGCCAGGGATTGCCTTTTCTATAGTAAATTTTTCAAAAAATAATTTTTTTACTGTAGCAAATATTAAATACGCCAGGGATTGCCTTTTCTATAGTAAATTTTTCAAAAATTAATTTTTTATTGTCGCAAATTTTAATTGCGCCAGGGAATGCCTTTTCTACAGTAAATTTTTCAAAAAATAATTTTTTACTGTCGCAATTTTAATTGCGCCAGGGATTGCCTTTTCTATAGTAAATTATTCAAAAAATAATTTTTTACTGTCGCAAATTTTAATTGCGCCAGGGATTGCCTTTTCTATAGTAAATTTTTCAAAAATTAATTTTTTACTGTCGCAAATTTTAAATCCGCCAGGGTTTGCCTTTTCTATAGTAAATTTTTCACAAATTAATTTTCTACTGTCGCAAATTTTAATTGCGCCAGGGATTGCCTTTTCTACAGTAAATTTTTCAAAAACTAATTTTTTACTGTCGCAAATTTTAATTACGCCAGGGATTGCGTTTTCTATAGTAAATTTTTCAAAAAATAATTTTTTTACTGTAGCAAATATTAAATACGCCAGGGATTGCCTTTTCTATAGTAAATTTTTAAAAAAATAATACTTTACTGTCACAAATTTTAAATACGCCAAGGAATGCCTTTTCTACAGTAAATTTTGCAAAAAATAATTTTTTACTGTCGCAAATTTTAATTGCGCCAGGGATTGCCTTTTCTATAGTAAATTATTCAAAAAATAATTTTTTACTGTCGCAAATTTTAATTGCGCCAGGGATTGCTTTTTCTACAGTAAATTTTGCAATTAGTAAATTATTCAAAAAATAATTTTTTACTGTCGCAAATTTTAATTGCGCCAGGGATTGCCTTTTCTATAGTAAATTTTTCAAAAATTAATTTTTTACCGTCGCAAATTTTAAATCCGCCAGGTTTTGCCCTTTCTATAGTAAATTTTTTACAAATTAATTTTCTACTGTCGCAAATTTTAATTGCGCCAGGGATTGCCTTTCTCTAGTAAATTTTTCATAATTTAATTTTATACTGTCGCAAATTTTAATTGCGCCAGGGATTGCCTTTTTATAGTAAATTTTTCAAAAAATAATTTTATACTGTCGCAAATTTTAATTGCGCCAGGGATTGCCTTTTCTACAGTAAATTTTTCAAAAAATAATTTTCTACTGTCGCAAATTTTAATTGCGCCAGAGATTGCCTTTTCTATAGTAAATTTTTCAAAAAATACTTTTTTACTGTCGCAAATTTTAATTGCGCCAGGGATTGCCTTTTCTATAGTAAATTATTCAAAAAATAATTTTTTACTGTCGCAAATTTTAATTGCGCCAGGGATTGCCTTTTCTACAGTAAATTTTGCAAAAAATAATTTTTTACAGTCGCAAATTTTAATTGCGACAAGGATTGCCTTTTCTATAGTAAATTATTCAAAAAATAATTTTTTACTGTCGCAAATTTTAATTGCGCCAGGGATTGCCTTTTCTATAGTAAATTTTTCAAAAATTAATTTTTTACTGTCGCAAATTTTAAATCCGCCAGGGATTGCCTTTTCTATAGTAAATTTCTCACAAATTAATTTTCTACTGTCGCAAATTTTCATTGCACCAGGGATTGCCTTTTCTACAGTAAATTTTTCAAAAACTAATTTTTTACTGTCGAAAATTTTAAATACGCCAGGGATTGCCTATTCTATAGTAAATTTTGCAAAAAATAATTTTTTACTGTCGCAAATTTTAATTGCGCCACGGATTGCTTTTCTATAGTAAATTTTTCAAAATTTAATTTTATACTGTCGCAAATTTTAATTTCGCCAGGGATTGCCTTTTCTATAGTAAATTTTGCAAAAAATAATTTTCTACTGTCGCAAATTTTAACTGCGCCAGGGATTGCCTTTTCTACAGTAAATTTTGCAAAAAATAATTTTTTACAGTCGCAAATTTTAATTGCGCCAGGGATTGCCTTTTCTATAGTAAATTATACAAAAAATAATTTTTTACTGTCGCAAATTTTAATTGCGCCAGGGATTGCCTTTTCTATAGTAAATTTTTCAAAAAATAATTTTCTACTGTCGCAAATTTTAATTGCGCCAGGGATTGCCTTTTCTACAGTAAATTTTTCAAAAACTAATTTTTTACTGTCGCTAATTTTAATTACGCCAGGGATTGCCTTTTCTATAGTAAATTTTTCAAAAAATAATTTTTTTACTGTAGCAAATATTAAATACGCCAGGGATTGCCTTTTCTATAGTAAATTTTTCAAAAATTAATTTTTTATTGTCGCAAATTTTAATTGCGCCAGGGAATGCCTTTTCTACAGTAAATTTTGCAAAAAATAATTTTTTACTGTCGCAATTTTAATTGCGCCAGGGATTGCCTTTTCTATAGTAAATTATTCAAAAAATAATTTTTTACTGTCGCAAATTTTAATTGCGCCAGGGATTGCCTTTTCTATAGTAAATTTTTCAAAAATTAATTTTTTACTGTCGCAAATTTTAAATCCGCCAGGGTTTGCCTTTTCTATAGTAAATTTTTCACAAATTAATTTTCTACTGTCGCAAATTTTAATTGCGCCAGGGATTGCCTTTTCTACAGTAAATTTTTCAAAAACTAATTTTTTACTGTCGCAAATTTTAATTACGCCAGGGATTGCCTTTTCTATAGTAAATTTTTCAAAAAATAATTTTTTTACTGTAGCAAATATTAAATACGCCAGGGATTGCCTTTTCTATAGTAAATTTTTAAAAAAATAATATTTAACTGTCACAAATTTTAAATACGCCAAGGAATGCCTTTTCTACAGTAAATTTTGCAAAAAATAATTTTTTACTGTCGCAAATTTTAATTGCGCCAGGGATTGCCTTTTCTATAGTAAATTATTCAAAAAATAATTTTTTACTGTCGCAAATTTTAATTGCGCCAGGGATTGCCTTTTCTACAGTAAATTTTGCAATTAGTAAATTATTCAAAAAATAATTTTTTACTGTCGCAAATTTTAATTGCGCCAGGGATTGCCTTTTCTATAGTAAATTTTTCAAAAATTAATTTTTTACTGTCGCAAATTTTAAATCCGCCAGGTTTTGCCTTTTCTATAGTAAATTTTTCACAAATTAATTTTCTACTGTCGCAAATTTTAATTGCGCCAGGGATTGCCTTTCTCTAGTAAATTTTTCATAATTTAATTTTATACTGTCGCAAATTTTAATTGCGCCAGGGATTGCCTTTTTATAGTAACTTTTTCAAAAAATAATTTTATACTGTCGCAAATTTTAATTGCACCAGGAATTGCCTTTTTCTACAGTAAATTTTTCAAAAAATAATTTTCTACTGTCGCAAATTTTAATTGCGCCAGAGATTGCCTTTTCTATAGTAAATTTTTCAAAAAATACTTTTTTACTGTCGCAAATTTTAATTGCGCCAGGGATTGCCTTTTCTATAGTAAATTATTCAAAAAATAATTTTTTACTGTCTCAAATTTTAATTGCGCCAGGGATTGCCTTTTCTACAGTAAATTTTGCAAAAAATAATTTTTTACAGTCGCAAATTTTAATTGCGCCAGGGATTGCCTTTTCTATAGTAAATTATTCAAAAAATAATTTTTTACTGTCGCAAATTTTAATTGCGCCAGGGATTGCCTTTTCTATAGTAAATTTTTCAAAAATAAATTTTTTGCTGTCGCAAATTTTAAATCCGCCAGGGATTGCCTTTTCTATAGTAAATTTCTCACAAATTAATTTTCTACTGTCGCAAATTTTCATTGCACCAGGGATTGCCTTTTCTACAGTAAATTTTTCAAAAACTAATTTTTTACTGTCGAAAATTTTAAATACGCCAGGGATTGCCTATTCTATAGTAAATTTTGCAAAAAATAATTTTTTACTGTCGCAAATTTTAATTGCGCCACGGATTGCTTTTCTATAGTAAATTTTTCAAAATTTAATTTTATACTGTCGCAAATTTTAATTTCGCCAGGGATTGCCTTTTCTATAGTAAATTTTGCAAAAAATAATTTTCTACTGTCGCAAATTTTAACTGCGCCAGGGATTGCCTTTTCTACAGTAAATTATACAAAAAATAATTTTTTACTGTCGCAAATTTTAATTGCGCCAGGGATTGCCTTTTCTATAGTTAAATTTTTCAAAAATTAATTTTTTACTGTCGCAAATTTTAAATCCGCCAGGGATTGCCTTTTCTATAGTAAATTTCTCACAAATTAATTTTCTACTGTCGCAAATTTTCATTGCACCAGGGATTGCCTTTTCTACAGTAAATTTTTCAAAAACTATTTTTTTACTGTCGAAAATTTTAAATACGCCAGGGATCGCCTTTTCTATAGTAAATTTTGGCAAAAATAACTTTTTTACTGTCGGAAATTTTAATTGCGCCAGGGATTGCCTTTTCTATAGTAAATTTTTCAAAATTTAATTTTATACTGTCGCAAATTTTAAATGCGCCAGGGATTGCCTTTTCTATAGTAAATTTTGCAAAAAATAATTTTCTACTGTCGCAAATTTTAACTGCGCCAGGGATTGCCTTTTCTACAGTAAATTTTCCAAAAAATAATTTTTTACTCTCGCAAATTTTAATTACGCCAGGGATTGCCTTTTCTACAGTAAATTTTTCAAAAAATTATTTTTTACTGTCGCAAATTTTAATTGCGCCAGGGATTGCCTTTTCTATAGTAAATTTTTCAAAAAATAATTTTCTACTGTCGCAAATTTTAATTGCGCCAGGGATTGCCTTTTCTACAGTAAATTTTTCAAAAACTAATTTTTTACTGTCGCAAATTTTAATTACGCCAGGGATTGCCTTTTCTATAGTAAATTTTTCAAAAAATAATTTTTTTACTGTAGCAATTATTAAATACGCCAGGGATTGCCTTTTCTATAGTAAATTTTTCAAAAATTAATTTTTTATTGTCGCAAATTTTAAATCCGCCAGGGATTGCCTTTTCTATAGTAAATTATTCAAAAACTAATTTTTTACTGTCGCAAATTTTAATTACGCCAGGGATTGCCTTTTCTATACTAAATTTTTCAAAATTTAATTTTATACTGTCGCAAATTTTAAATACGCCAGGGATTGCCTTTTCTATAGTAAATTATTCAAAAAATAATTTGCTACTGTCGCAAATTTTAACTGCGCCAGGGATTGCCTTTTCTACAGTAAATTTTGCAAAAAATAATTTTTTACAGTCGCAAATTTTAATTGCGCCAGGGATTGCCTTTCCTATAGTAAATTTTTCAAAATTTAATTTTATACTGTCGCAAATTTTAAATACGCCAGGGATTGCCTTTTCTATAGTAAATTATTCAAAAAATAATTTTATTCTCTCGCAAATTTTAAATAAGCCAGGGATTGCCTTTTCTACAGTAAATTTTGCAAAAAAATAATTTTACACTGTCACAAATTTTAATTAGGCCAGGGATTGCCTTACTTTAGTAAATTTTTCAAAATTTAATTTTATACTGTCGCAAATTTTAATTGCGCCAGAGATTGCCTTTTCTATAGTAAATTTTTCAAAAAATACTTTTTTACTGTCGCAAATTTTAATTGCGCCAGGGATTGCCATTTCTATAGTAAATTATTCAAAAAATAATTTTTTACTGTCGCAAATTTTAATTGCGCCAGGGATTGCCTTTTCTACAGTAAATTTTGCAAAAAATAATTTTTTACAGTCGCAAATTTTAATTGCGCCAGGGATTGCCTTTTCTATAGTAAATTATTCAAAAAATAATTTTTTACTGTCGCAAATTTTAATTGCGCCAGGGATTGCCTTTTCTATAGTAAATTTTTCAAAAATTAATTTTTTATTGTCGCAAATTTTAAATCCGCCAGGGATTGCCTTTTCTATAGTAAATTTCTCACAAATTAATTTTCTACTGTCGCAAATTTTCATTGCACCAGGTATTGCCTTTTCTACAGTAAATTTTTCAAAAACTAATTTTTTACTGTCGAAAATTTTAAATACGCCAGGGATTGCCTATTCTATAGTAAATTTTGCAAAAAATAATTTTTTACTGTCGCAAATTTAAATTGCGCCACGGATTGCCTTTTCTATAGTAAATTTTTCAAAATTTAATTTTATACTGTCGCAAATTTTAATTGCGCCAGGGATTGCCTTTTCTATAGTAAATTTTGCAAAAAATAATTTTCTACTGTCGCAAATTTTAACTGCGCCAGGGATTGCCTTTTCTACAGTAAATTTTGCAAAAAATAATTTTTTACAGTCGCAAATTTTAATTGCGCCAGGGATTGCCTTTTCTATAGTAAATTATTCAAAAAATAATTTTTTACTGTCGCAAATTTTAATTGCGCCAGGGGCCTTTTCTATAGTAAATTTTTCAAAAATTAATTTTTTACTGTCGCAAATTTTAAATCCGCCAGGGATTGCCTTTTCTATAGTAAATTACTCACAAATTAATTTTCTACTGTCGCAAATTTTCATTGCACCAGGGATTGCCTTTTCTACAGTAAATTTTTCAAAAATTATTTTTTACTGTCGCAAATTTTAATTGCGCCAGGGATTGCCTTTTCTATAGTAAATTTTTCAAAAAATAATTTTCTACTGTCGCAAATTTTAATTGCGCCAGGGATTGCCTTTTCTACAGTAAATTTTTCAAAAACTAATTTTTTACTGTCGCAAATTTTAATTACGCCAGGGATTGCCTTTTCTATAGTAAATTTTTCAAAAAATAATTTTTTTACTGTAGCAAATATTAAATACGCCAGGGATTGCCTTTTCTATAGTAAATTTTTCAAAAATTAATTTTTTATTGTCGCAAATTTTAATTGCGCCAGGGAATGCCTTTTCTACAGTAAATTTTTCAAAAAATAATTTTTTACTGTCGCAATTTTAATTGCGCCAGGGATTGCCTTTTCTATAGTAAATTATTCAAAAAATAATTTTTTACTGTCGCAAATTTTAATTGCGCCAGGGATTGCCTTTTCTATAGTAAATTTTTCAAAAATTAATTTTTTACTGTCGCAAATTTTAAATCCGCCAGGGTTTGCCTTTTCTATAGTAAATTTTTCACAAATTAATTTTCTACTGTCGCAAATTTTAATTGCGCCAGGGATTGCCTTTTCTACAGTAAATTTTTCAAAAACTAATTTTTTACTGTCGCAAATTTTAATTACGCCAGGGATTGCCTTTTCTATAGTAAATTTTTCAAAAAATAATTTTTTTACTGTAGCAAATATTAAATACGCCAGGGATTGCCTTTTCTATAGTAAATTTTTAAAAAAATAATACTTTACTGTCACAAATTTTAAATACGCCAAGGAATGCCTTTTCTACAGTAAATTTTGCAAAAAATAATTTTTTACTGTCGCAAATTTTAATTGCGCCAGGGATTGCCTTTTCTATAGTAAATTATTCAAAAAATAATTTTTTACTGTCGCAAATTTTAATTGCGCCAGGGATTGCTTTTTCTACAGTAAATTTTGCAATTAGTAAATTATTCAAAAAATAATTTTTTACTGTCGCAAATTTTAATTGCGCCAGGGATTGCCTTTTCTATAGTAAATTTTTCAAAAATTAATTTTTTACCGTCGCAAATTTTAAATCCGCCAGGTTTTGCCCTTTCTATAGTAAATTTTTTACAAATTAATTTTCTACTGTCGCAAATTTTAATTGCGCCAGGGATTGCCTTTCTCTAGTAAATTTTTCATAATTTAATTTTATACTGTCGCAAATTTTAATTGCGCCAGGGATTGCCTTTTTATAGTAAATTTTTCAAAAAATAATTTTATACTGTCGCAAATTTTAATTGCGCCAGGGATTGCCTTTTCTACAGTAAATTTTTCAAAAAATAATTTTCTACTGTCGCAAATTTTAATTGCGCCAGAGATTGCCTTTTCTATAGTAAATTTTTCAAAAAATACTTTTTTACTGTCGCAAATTTTAATTGCGCCAGGGATTGCCTTTTCTATAGTAAATTATTCAAAAAATAATTTTTTACTGTCGCAAATTTTAATTGCGCCAGGGATTGCCTTTTCTATAGTAAATTTTTCAAAAATTAATTTTTTACTGTCGCAAATTTTAAATCCGCCAGGGATTGCCTTTTCTATAGTAAATTACTCACAAATTAATTTTCTACTGTCGCAAATTTTCATTGCACCAGGGATTGCCTTTTCTACAGTAAATTTTTCAAAAACTATTTTTTTACTGTCGAAAATTTTAAATACGCCAGGGATTGCCTTTTCTATAGTAAATTTTGCAAAAAATAATTTTTTACTGTCGGAAATTTTAATTGCGCCAGGGATTGCCTTTTCTATAGTAAATTTTTCAAAATTTAATTTTATACTGTCGCAAATTTTAAATGCGCCAGGGATTGCCTTTTCTATAGTAAATTTTCCAAAAAATTATTTTCTACTGTCGCAAATTTTAACTGCGCCAGGGATTGCCTTTTCTACAGTAAATTTTTCAAAAAATAATTTTTTACTGTCGCAAATTTTAATTACGCCAGGGATTGCCTTTTCTACAGTAAATTTTTCAAAAAATTATTTTTTACTGTCGCAAATTTTAATTGCGCCAGGGATTGCCTTTTCTATAGTAAATTTTTCAAAAAATAATTTTCTACTGTCGCAAATTTTAATTGCGCCAGGGATTGCCTTTTCTACAGTAAATTTTTCAAAAACTAATTTTTTACTGTCGCAAATTTTAATTACGCCAGGGATTGCCTTTTCTATAGTAAATTTTTCAAAAAATAATTTTTTTACTGTAGCAAATATTAAATACGCCAGGGATTGCCTTTTCTATAGTAAATTTTTCAAAAATTAATTTTTTATTGTCGCAAATTTTAATTGCGCCAGGGAATGCCTTTTCTACAGTAAATTTTTCAAAAAATAATTTTTTACTGTCGCAATTTTAATTGCGCCAGGGATTGCCTTTTCTATAGTAAATTATTCAAAAAATAATTTTTTACTGTCGCAAATTTTAATTGCGCCAGGGATTGCCTTTTCTATAGTAAATTTTTCAAAAATTAATTTTTTACTGTCGCAAATTTTAAATCCGCCAGGGTTTGCCTTTTCTATAGTAAATTTTTCACAAATTAATTTTCTACTGTCGCAAATTTTAATTGCGCCAGGGATTGCCTTTTCTACAGTAAATTTTTCAAAAACTAATTTTTTACTGTCGCAAATTTTAATTACGCCAGGGATTGCGTTTTCTATAGTAAATTTTTCAAAAAATAATTTTTTACTGTAGCAAATATTAAATACGCCAGGGATTGCCTTTTCTATAGTAAATTTTTAAAAAAATAATACTTTACTGTCACAAATTTTAAATACGCCAAGGAATGCCTTTTCTACAGTAAATTTTGCAAAAAATAATTTTTTACTGTCGCAAATTTTAATTGCGCCAGGGATTGCCTTTTCTATAGTAAATTATTCAAAAAATAATTTTTTACTGTCGCAAATTTTAATTGCGCCAGGGATTGCTTTTTCTACAGTAAATTTTGCAATTAGTAAATTATTCAAAAAATAATTTTTTACTGTCGCAAATTTTAATTGCGCCAGGGATTGCCTTTTCTATAGTAAATTTTTCAAAAATTAATTTTTTACCGTCGCAAATTTTAAATCCGCCAGGTTTTGCCCTTTCTATAGTAAATTTTTTACAAATTAATTTTCTACTGTCGCAAATTTTAATTGCGCCAGGGATTGCCTTTCTCTAGTAAATTTTTCATAATTTAATTTTATACTGTCGCAAATTTTAATTGCGCCAGGGATTGCCTTTTTATAGTAAATTTTTCAAAAAATAATTTTATACTGTCGCAAATTTTAATTGCGCCAGGGATTGCCTTTTCTACAGTAAATTTTTCAAAAAATAATTTTCTACTGTCGCAAATTTTAATTGCGCCAGAGATTGCCTTTTCTATAGTAAATTTTTCAAAAAATACTTTTTTACTGTCGCAAATTTTAATTGCGCCAGGGATTGCCTTTTCTATAGTAAATTATTCAAAAAATAATTTTTTACTGTCGCAAATTTTAATTGCGCCAGGGATTGCCTTTTCTACAGTAAATTTTGCAAAAAATAATTTTTTACAGTCGCAAATTTTAATTGCGACAGGGATTGCCTTTTCTATAGTAAATTATTCAAAAAATAATTTTTTACTGTCGCAAATTTTAATTGCGCCAGGGATTGCCTTTTCTATAGTAAATTTTTCAAAAATTAATTTTTTACTGTCGCAAATTTTAAATCCGCCAGGGATTGCCTTTTCTATAGTAAATTTCTCACAAATTAATTTTCTACTGTCGCAAATTTTCATTGCACCAGGGATTGCCTTTTCTACAGTAAATTTTTCAAAAACTAATTTTTTACTGTCGAAAATTTTAAATACGCCAGGGATTGCCTATTCTATAGTAAATTTTGCAAAAAATAATTTTTTACTGTCGCAAATTTTAATTGCGCCACGGATTGCTTTTCTATAGTAAATTTTTCAAAATTTAATTTTATACTGTCGCAAATTTTAATTTCGCCAGGGATTGCCTTTCTATAGTAAATTTTGCAAAAAATAATTTTCTACTGTCGCAAATTTTAACTGCGCCAGGGATTGCCTTTTCTACAGTAAATTTTGCAAAAAATAATTTTTTACAGTCGCAAATTTTAATTGCGCCAGGGATTGCCTTTTCTATAGTAAATTATACAAAAAATAATTTTTTACTGTCGCAAATTTTAATTGCGCCAGGGATTGCCTTTTCTATAGTAAATTTTTCAAAAAATAATTTTCTACTGTCGCAAATTTTAATTGCGCCAGGGATTGCCTTTTCTACAGTAAATTTTTCAAAAACTAATTTTTTACTGTCGCTAATTTTAATTACGCCAGGGATTGCATTTTCTATAGTAAATTTTTCAAAAAATAATTTTTTTACTGTAGCAAATATTAAATACGCCAGGGATTGCCTTTTCTATAGTAAATTTTTCAAAAATTAATTTTTTATTGTCGCAAATTTTAATTGCGCCAGGGAATGCCTTTTCTACAGTAAATTTTGCAAAAAATAATTTTTTACTGTCGCAATTTTAATTGCGCCAGGGATTGCCTTTTCTATAGTAAATTATTCAAAAAATAATTTTTTACTGTCGCAAATTTTAATTGCGCCAGGGATTGCCTTTTCTATAGTAAATTTTTCAAAAATTAATTTTTTACTGTCGCAAATTTTAAATCCGCCAGGGTTTGCCTTTTCTATAGTAAATTTTTCACAAATTAATTTTCTACTGTCGCAAATTTTAATTGCGCCAGGGATTGCCTTTTCTACAGTAAATTTTTCAAAAACTAATTTTTTACTGTCGCAAATTTTAATTACGCCAGGGATTGCCTTTTCTAAATTTTTCAAAAAATAATTTTTTTACTGTAGCAAATATTAAATACGCCAGGGATTGCCTTTTCTATAGTAAATTTTTAAAAAAATAATATTTTACTGTCACAAATTTTAAATACGCCAAGGAATGCCTTTTCTACAGTAAATTTTGCAAAAAATAATTTTTTACTGTCGCAAATTTTAATTGCGCCAGGGATTGCCTTTTCTATAGTAAATTATTCAAAAAATAATTTTTTACTGTCGCAAATTTTAATTGCGCCAGGGATTGCCTTTTCTACAGTAAATTTTGCAATTAGTAAATTATTCAAAAAATAATTTTTTACTGTCGCAAATTTTAATTGCGCCAGGGATTGCCTTTTCTATAGTAAATTTTTCAAAAATTAATTTTTGACTGTCGCAAATTTTAAATCCGCCAGGTTTTGCCTTTTCTATAGTAAATTTTTCACAAATTAATTTTCTACTGTCGCAAATTTTAATTGCGCCAGGGATTGCCTTTCTCTAGTAAATTTTTCATAATTTAATTTTATACTGTCGCAAATTTTAATTGCGCCAGGGATTGCCTTTTTATAGTAACTTTTTCAAAAAATAATTTTATACTGTCGCAAATTTTAATTGCGCCAGGGATTGCCTTTTTCTACAGTAAATTTTTCAAAAAATAATTTTCTACTGTCGCAAATTTTAATTGCGCCAGAGATTGCCTTTTCTATAGTAAATTTTTCAAAAAATACTTTTTTACTGTCGCAAATTTTAATTGCGCCAGGGATTGCCTTTTCTATAGTAAATTATTCAAAAAATAATTTTTTACTGTCTCAAATTTTAATTGCGCCAGGGATTGCCTTTTCTACAGTAAATTTTGCAAAAAATAATTTTTTACAGTCGCAAATTTTAATTGCGCCAGGGATTGCCTTTTCTATTGTAAATTATTCAAAAAATAATTTTTTACTGTCGCAAATTTTAATTGCGCCAGGGATTGCCTTTTCTATAGTAAATTTTTCAAAAATAAATTTTTTGCTGTCGCAAATTTTAAATCCGCCAGGGATTGCCTTTTCTATAGTAAATTTCTCACAAATTAATTTTCTACTGTCGCAAATTTTCATTGCACCAGGGATTGCCTTTTCTACAGTAAATTTTTCAAAAACTAATTTTTTACTGTCGAAAATTTTAAATACGCCAGGGATTGCCTATTCTATAGTAAACTTTGCAAAAAATAATTTTTTACTGTCGCAAATTTTAATTGCGCCACGGATTGCTTTTCTATAGTAAATTTTTCAAAATTTAATTTTATACTGTCGCAAATTTTAATTTCGCCAGGGATTGCCTTTTCTATAGTAAATTTTGCAAAAAATAATTTTCTACTGTCGCAAATTTTAACTGCGCCAGGGATTGCCTTTTCTACAGTAAATTATACAAAAAATAATTTTTTACTGTCGCAAATTTTAATTGCGCCAGGGATTGCCTTTTCTATAGTAAATTTTTCAAAAATAAATTTTTTACTGTCGCAAATTTTAAATCCGCCAGGGATTGCCTTTTCTATAGTAAATTTCTCACAAATTAATTTTCTACTGTCGCAAATTTTCATTGCACCAGGGATTGCCTTTTCTACAGTAAATTTTTCAAAAACTATTTTTTTACTGTCGAAAATTTTAAATACGCCAGGGATCGCCTTTTCTATAGTAAATTTTGGCAAAAATAACTTTTTTACTGTCGGAAATTTTAATTGCGCCAGGGATTGCCTTTTCTATAGTAAATTTTTCAAAATTTAATTTTATACTGTCGCAAATTTTAAATGCGCCAGGGATTGCCTTTTCTATAGTAAATTTTGCAAAAAATAATTTTCTACTGTCGCAAATTTTAACTGCGCCAGGGATTGCCTTTTCTACAGTAAATTTTCCAAAAAATAATTTTTTACTCTCGCAAATTTTAATTACGCCAGGGATTGCCTTTTCTACAGTAAATTTTTCAAAAAATTATTTTTTACTGTCGCAAATTTTAATTGCGCCAGGGATTGCCTTTTCTATAGTAAATTTTTCAAAAAATAATTTTCTACTGTCGCAAATTTTAATTGCGCCAGGGATTGCCTTTTCTACAGTAAATTTTTCAAAAACTAATTTTTTACTGTCGCAAATTTTAATTACGCCAGGGATTGCCTTTTCTATAGTAAATTTTTCAAAAAATAATTTTTTTACTGTAGCAATTATTAAATACGCCAGGGATTGCCTTTTCTATAGTAAATTTTTCAAAAATTAATTTTTTATTGTCGCAAATTTTAAATCCGCCAGGGATTGCCTTTTCTATAGTAAATTATTCAAAAACTAATTTTTTACTGTCGCAAATTTTAATTACGCCAGGGATTGCCTTTTCTATACTAAATTTTTCAAGATTTAATTTTTTACTGTCGCAAATTTTAATTGCGACAGGGAATGCCTTTTCTACAGTAAATTTTGCAAAAAATAATTTTTTACTGTCGCAAATTTTAATTGCGCCAGGGATTGCCTTTTCTATAGTAAATTATTCAAAAAATAATTTTTTACTGTCGCAAATTTTAATTGCGCCAGGGATTGCCTTTTCTATAGTAAATTTTTCAAAAATTAATTTTTTACTGTCGCAAATTTTAAATCCGCCAGGGTTTGCCTTTTCTATAGTAAATTTTTCACAAATTAATTTTCTACTGTCGCAAATTTTAATTGCGCCAGGGATTGGCTTTTCTACAGTAAATTTTTCAAAAACTAATTTTTTACTGTCGCAAATTTTAATTACGCCAGGGATTGCCTTTTCTATAGTAAATTTTTCAAAAAATAATTTTTTTACTGTAGCAAATATTAAATACGCCAGGGATTGCCTTTTCTATAGTAAATTTTTCAAAAATTAATTTTTTATTGTCGCAAATTTTAAATCCGCCAGGGATTGCCTTTTCTATAGTAAATTATTCAAAAACTAATTTTTTACTGTCGCAAATTTTAATTACGCCAAGGATTGCCTTTTCTATACTAAATTTTTCAAAATTTAATTTTATACTGTCGCAAATTATAAATACGCCTGGGATTGCCTTTTCTATAGTAAATTATCCAAAAAATAATTTTTTACTCTCGCAAATTTTAAATACGCCAGGGATTGCCTTTTCTCTAGTAAATTTTTCACAAATTAATTTTATACTGTCTCAAATTTTAAATACGCCAGGGATTGCCTCATCTATAGTAAATTTCGCAAAAAATAATTTTTTACTGTCGCAAATTTTAATTGCGCCAGGGATTGCCTTTTCTATAGTAAATTTTTCAAAGATTAATTTTTTACTGTCGCAAATTTTAAATCCGCCAGGGATTGCCTTTTCTATAGTAAATTTTTCCAAAATTAATTTTTTACTGTCGCAAATTTTAATTGCGCCAGGGATTGCCTTTTCTACAGTAAATTTTTCAAAAAATAATTTTTTACTGTCGCAAATTTTAATTGCGCCAGGGAATGCCTTTTCTACAGTAAATTTTGCAAAAAATAATTTTTTACTGTCGCAAATTTTAATTGCGCCAGGGATTGCCTTTTTCTATAGTAAATTATTCAAAAAATAATTTTTTACTGTCGCAAATTTTAATTGCGCCAGGGATTGCCTTTTCTATAGTAAATTTTTCAAAAATTAATTTTTTACTGTCGCAAATTTTAAATCCGCCAGGGATTGCCTTTTCTATAGTAAATTTTTCACAAACTAATTTTCTACTGTGGCAAATTTTAATTGCGCCAGGGATTGCCTTTTCTATAGTAAATTATTCAAAAAATAATTTTTTACTCTCGCAAATTTTAAATACGCCAGGGATTGCCTCTCCTATAGTAAATTTTTCACAAATTAATTTTATACTGTCTCAAATTTTAACTACGCCAGGGATTGCCTCTTCTATAGTAAATTTCGCAAAAAATAATTTTTTACTGTCGCAAATTTTAATTGCGCCAGGGATTGCCTTTTCTATAGTAAATTATTCAAAAAATAATTTTTTACTGTCGCAAATTTTAATTGCGCCAGGGATTGCTTTTTCTATAGTAAATTTTTCAAAGATTAATTTTTTACTGTCGCAAATTTTAAATCCTCCAGGGATTGCCTTTTCTATAGTAAATTTTTGACAAATTAATTTTCTACTGTCGCAAATTTTAATTACGCCAGGGATTGCCTTTTCTATAGTAAATTATTCAAAAACTAATTTTTTACTGTCGCAAATTTTAATTACGCCAGGGATTGCCTTTTCTATAGTATATTTTACAAAATTTAATTTTTTACTGTCGCAAATTTTAAATACGCCAGGGATTGCCTTTTCTATAGTAAATTATTCAAAAAATAATTTTTTACTGTCGCAAATTTTAAATACGCCAGGGATTGCCTTTTCTATAGTAAATTTTTCACAAATTAAATTTATACTGTCTCAAATTTTAAATACGCCAGGGCTTGCCTCTTCTATAGTAAATTTTGCAAAAAATAATTTTTTACTGTCGCAAATTTTAATTGCGCCAGGGATTGCATTTTCTATAGTAAATTATTCAAAAAATATTTTTTTACAGTCGCAAATTTTAATTGCGCCAGGGATTGCTTTTTCTATAGTAAATTTTTCAAAAATTAATTTTTTACTGTCGCAAATTTTAAATCCGGCAGGGATTGCCTTTTCTATAGTAAATTTTTCACAAATTAATTTTCTACTGTCGCAAATTTTAATTACGCCAGAGATTGCCTTTTCTATAGTAAATTTTACAAAAAATAATTTTTTACTGTCGCAAGTTTTAATTGCGCCAGGGATTGCCTTTTCTATAGTAAATTTTTCACAAATTAATTTTTTACTGTCGCAAATTTTAAATCCGCCAGGGATTGCCTTTTCTATAGTAAATTATTCAAAAAATAATTTTTTACTGTCGCAAATTTTAATTGCGCCAGGGATTGCCTTTTCTACAGTAAATTTTTCAAAAAATAATTTTCTACTGTCGCAAATTTTAATTGCGCCAGAGATTGCCTTTTCTATAGTAAATTTTTCAAAAAATACTTTTTTACTGTCGCAAATTTTAATTGCGCCAGGGATTGCCTTTTCTATAGTAAATTATTCAAAAAATAATTTTTTACTGTCGCAAATTTTAATTGCGCCAGGGATTGCCTTTTCTATAGTAAATTTTTCAAAAATTAATTTTTTACTGTCGCAAATTTTAAATCCGCCAGGGATTGCCTTTTCTATAGTAAATTACTCACAAATTAATTTTCTACTGTCGCAAATTTTCATTGCACCAGGGATTGCCTTTTCTACAGTAAATTTTTCAAAAACTATTTTTTTACTGTCGAAAATTTTAAATACGCCAGGGATTGCCTTTTCTATAGTAAATTTTGCAAAAAATAATTTTTTACTGTCGGAAATTTTAATTGCGCCAGGGATTGCCTTTTCTATAGTAAATTTTTCAAAATTTAATTTTATACTGTCGCAAATTTTAAATGCGCCAGGGATTGCCTTTTCTATAGTAAATTTTCCAAAAAAATATTTTCTACTGTCGCAAATTTTAACTGCGCCAGGGATTGCCTTTTCTACAGTAAATTTTTCAAAAAATAATTTTTTACTGTCGCAAATTTTAATTACGCCAGGGATTGCCTTTTCTACAGTAAATTTTTCAAAAAATTATTTTTTACTGTCGCAAATTTTAATTGCGCCAGGGATTGCCTTTTCTATAGTAAATTTTTCAAAAAATAATTTTCTACTGTCGCAAATTTTAATTGCGCCAGGGATTGCCTTTTCTACAGTAAATTTTTCAAAAACTAATTTTTTACTGTCGCAAATTTTAATTACGCCAGGGATTGCCTTTTCTATAGTAAATTTTTCAAAAAATAATTTTTTTACTGTAGCAAATATTAAATACGCCAGGGATTGCCTTTTCTATAGTAAATTTTTCAAAAATTAATTTTTTATTGTCGCAAATTTTAATTGCGCCAGGGAATGCCTTTTCTACAGTAAATTTTTCAAAAAATAATTTTTTACTGTCGCAATTTTAATTGCGCCAGGGATTGCCTTTTCTATAGTAAATTATTCAAAAAATAATTTTTTACTGTCGCAAATTTTAATTGCGCCAGGGATTGCCTTTTCTATAGTAAATTTTTCAAAAATTAATTTTTTACTGTCGCAAATTTTAAATCCGCCAGGGTTTGCCTTTTCTATAGTAAATTTTTCACAAATTAATTTTCTACTGTCGCAAATTTTAATTGCGCCAGGGATTGCCTTTTCTACAGTAAATTTTTCAAAAACTAATTTTTTACTGTCGCAAATTTTAATTACGCCAGGGATTGCGTTTTCTATAGTAAATTTTTCAAAAAATAATTTTTTTACTGTAGCAAATATTAAATACGCCAGGGATTGCCTTTTCTATAGTAAATTTTTAAAAAAATAATACTTTACTGTCACAAATTTTAAATACGCCAAGGAATGCCTTTTCTACAGTAAATTTTGCAAAAAATAATTTTTACTGTCGCAAATTTTAATTGCGCCAGGGATTGCCTTTTCTATAGTAAATTATTCAAAAAATAATTTTTTACTGTCGCAAATTTTAATTACGCCAGGGATTGCTTTTTCTACAGTAAATTTTGCAATTAGTAAATTATTCAAAAAATAATTTTTTACTGTCGCAAATTTTAATTGCGCCAGGGATTGCCTTTTCTATAGTAAATTTTTCAAAAATTAATTTAAATTACTCACAAATTTTAATTGCGCCAGGGATTGCCTTTTCTATAGTAAATTATTCAAAAAATAATTTTTTACTGTCGCAAATTTTAATTGCGCCAGGGATTGCCTTTTCTACAGTAAATTTTGCAAAAAATAATTTTTTACAGTCGCAAATTTTAATTGCGACAGGGATTGCCTTTTCTATAGTAAATTATTCAAAAAATAATTTTTTACTGTCGCAAATTTTAATTGCGCCAGGGATTGCCTTTTCTATAGTAAATTTTTCAAAAATTAATTTTTTACTGTCGCAAATTTTAAATCCGCCAGGGATTGCCTTTTCTATAGTAAATTTCTCACAAATTAATTTTCTACTGTCGCAAATTTTCATTGCACCAGGGATTGCCTTTTCTACAGTAAATTTTTCAAAAACTAATTTTTTACTGTCGAAAATTTTAAATACGCCAGGGATTGCCTATTCTATAGTAAATTTTGCAAAAAATAATTTTTTACTGTCGCAAATTTTAATTGCGCCACGGATTGCTTTTCTATAGTAAATTTTTCAAAATTTAATTTTATACTGTCGCAAATTTTAATTTCGCCAGGGATTGCCTTTTCTATAGTAAATTTTGCAAAAAATAATTTTCTACTGTCGCAAATTTTAACTGCGCCAGGGATTGCCTTTTCTACAGTAAATTTTGCAAAAAATAATTTTTTACAGTCGCAAATTTTAATTGCGCCAGGGATTGCCTTTTCTATAGTAAATTATACAAAAAATAATTTTTTACTGTCGCAAATTTTAATTGCGCCAGGGATTGCCTTTTCTATAGTAAATTTTTCAAAAAATAATTTTCTACTGTCGCAAATTTTAATTGCGCCAGGGATTGCCTTTTCTACAGTAAATTTTTCAAAAACTAATTTTTTACTGTCGCTAATTTTAATTACGCCAGGGATTGCCTTTTCTATAGTAAATTTTTCAAAAAATAATTTTTTTACTGTAGCAAATATTAAATACGCCAGGGATTGCCTTTTCTATAGTAAATTTTTCAAAAATTAATTTTTTATTGTCGCAAATTTTAATTGCGCCAGGGAATGCGTTTTCTACAGTAAATTTTGCAAAAAATAATTTTTTACTGTCGCAATTTTAATTGCGCCAGGGATTGCCTTTTCTATAGTAAATTATTCAAAAAATAATTTTTTACTGTCGCAAATTTTAATTGCGCCAGGGATTGCCTTTTCTATAGTAAATTTTTCAAAAATTAATTTTTTACTGTCGCAAATTTTAAATCCGCCAGGGTTTGCCTTTTCTATAGTAAATTTTTCACAAATTAATTTTCTACTGTCGCAAATTTTAATTGCGCCAGGGATTGCCTTTTCTACAGTAAATTTTTCAAAAACTAATTTTTTACTGTCGCAAATTTTAATTACGCCAGGGATTGCCTTTTCTATAGTAAATTTTTCAAAAAATAATTTTTTTACTGTAGCAAATATTAAATACGCCAGGGATTGCCTTTTCTATAGTAAATTTTTAAAAAAATAATATTTTACTGTCACAAATTTTAAATACGCCAAGGAATGCCTTTTCTACAGTAAATTTTGCAAAAAATAATTTTTTACTGTCGCAAATTTTAATTGCGCCAGGGATTGCCTTTTCTATAGTAAATTATTCAAAAAATAATTTTTTACTGTCGCAAATTTTAATTGCGCCAGGGATTGCCTTTTCTACAGTAAATTTTGCAATTAGTAAAATATTCAAAAAATAATTTTTTACTGTCGCAAATTTTAATTGCGCCAGGGATTGCCTTTTCTATAGTAAATTTTTCAAAAATTAATTTTTTACTGTCGCAAATTTTCAATCCGCCAGGTTTTGCCTTTTCTATAGTAAATTTTTCACAAATTAATTTTCTACTGTCGCAAATTTTAATTGCGCCAGGGATTGCCTTTCTCTAGTAAATTTTTCATAATTTAATTTTATACTGTCGCAAATTTTAATTGCGCCAGGGATTGCCTTTTTATAGTAACTTTTTCAAAAAATAATTTTATACTGTCGCAAATTTTAATTGCGCCAGGGATTGCCTTTTTCTACAGTAAATTTTTCAAAAAATAATTTTCTACTGTCGCAAATTTTAATTGCGCCAGAGATTGCCTTTTCTATAGTAAATTTTTCAAAAAATACTTTTTTACTGTCGCAAATTTTAATTGCGCCAGGGATTGCCTTTTCTATAGTAAATTATTCAAAAAATAATTTTTTACTGTCTCAAATTTTAATTGCGCCAGGGATTGCCTTTTCTACAGTAAATTTTGCAAAAAATAATTTTTTACAGTCGCAAATTTTAATTGCGCCAGGGATTGCCTTTTCTATAGTAAATTATTCAAAAAATAATTTTTTACTGTCGCAAATTTTAATTGCGCCAGGGATTGCCTTTTCTATAGTAAATTTTTCAAAAATAAATTGTTTGCGGTCGCAAATTTTAAATCCGCCAGGGATTGCCTTTTCTATAGTAAATTTCTCACAAATTAATTTTCTACTGTCGCAAATTTTCATTGCACCAGGGATTGCCTTTTCTACAGTAAATTTTTCAAAAACTAATTTTTTACTGTCGAAAATTTTAAATACGCCAGGGATTGCCTATTCTATAGTAAATTTTGCAAAAAATAATTTTTTACTGTCGCAAATTTTAATTGCGCCACGGATTGCTTTTCTATAGTAAATTTTTCAAAATTTAATTTTATACTGTCGCAAATTTTAATTTCGCCAGGGATTGCCTTTTCTATAGTAAATTTTGCAAAAAATAATTTTCTACTGTCGCAAATTTTAACTGCGCCAGGGATTGCCTTTTCTACAGTAAATTATACAAAAAATAATTTTTTACTGTCGCAAATTTTAATTGCGCCAGGGATTGCCTTTTCTATAGTAAATTTTTCAAAAATTAATTTTTTACTGTCGCAAATTTTAAATCCGCCAGGGATTGCCTTTTCTATAGTAAATTTCTCACAAATTAAATTTCTACTGTCGCAAATTTTCATTGCACCAGGGATTGCCTTTTCTACAGTAAATTTTTCAAAAACTATTTTTTTACTGTCGAAAATTTTAAATACGCCAGGGATCGCCTTTTCTATAGTAAATTTTGCAAAAAATAATTTTTTACTGTCGGAAATTTTAATTGCGCCAGGGATTGCCTTTTCTATAGTAAATTTTCAAAATTTAATTTTATACTGTCGCAAATTTTAAATGCGCCAGGGATTGCCTTTTCTATAGTAAATTTTGCAAAAAATAATTTTCTACTGTCGCAAATTTTAACTGCGCCAGGGATTGCCTTTTCTACAGTAAATTTTCCAAAAAATAATTTTTTACTCTCGCAAATTTTAATTACGCCAGGGATTGCCTTTTCTACAGTAAATTTTTCAAAAAATTATTTTTTACTGTCGCAAATTTTAATTGCGCCAGGGATTGCCTTTTCTATAGTAAATTTTTCAAAAAATAATTTTCTACTGTCGCAAATTTTAATTGCGCCAGGGATTGCCTTTTCTACAGTAAATTTTTCAAAAACTAATTTTTTACTGTCGCAAATTTTAATTACGCCAGGGATTGCCTTTTCTATAGTAAATTTTTCAAAAAATAATTTTTTTACTGTAGCAATTATTAAATACGCCAGGGATTGCCTTTTCTATAGTAAATTTTTCAAAAAATAATTTTTTATTGTCGCAAATTTTAAATCCGCCAGGGATTGCCTTTTCTATAGCAAATTATTCAAAAACTAATTTTTTACTGTCGCAAATTTTAATTACGCCAGGGATTGCCTTTTCTATACTAAATTTTTCAAGATTTAATTTTTTACTGTCGCAAATTTTAATTGCGACAGGGAATGCCTTTTCTACAGTAAATATTGCAAAAAATAATTTTTTACTGTCGCAAATTTTAATTGCGCCAGGGATTGCCTTTTCTATAGTAAATTATTCAAAAAATAATTTTTTACTGTCGCAAATTTTAATTGCGCCAGGGATTGCCTTTTCTATAGTAAATTTTTCAAAAATTAATTTTTTACTGTCGCAAATTTTAAATCCGCCAGGGTTTGCCTTTTCTATAGTAAATTTTTCACAAATTAATTTTCTACTGTCGCAAATTTTAATTGCGCCAGGGATTGGCTTTTCTACAGTAAATTTTTCAAAAACTAATTTTTTACTGTCGCAAATTTTAATTACGCCAGGGATTGCCTTTTCTATAGTAAATTTTTCAAAAAATAATTTTTTTACTGTAGCAAATATTAAATACGCCAGGGATTGCCTTTTCTATAGTAAATTTTTCAAAAATTAATTTTTTATTGTCGCAAATTTTAAATCCGCCAGGGATTGCCTTTTCTATAGTAAATTATTCAAAAACTAATTTTTTACTGTCGCAAATTTTAATTACGCCAAGGATTGCCTTTTCTATACTAAATTATTCAAAATTTAATTTTATACTGTCGCAAATTATAAATACGCCTGGGATTGCCTTTTCTATAGTAAATTATCCAAAAAATAATTTTTTACTCTCGCAAATTTTAAATACGCCAGGGATTGCCTTTTCTCTAGTAAATTTTTCACAAATTAATTTTATACTGTCTCAAATTTTAAATACGCCAGGGATTGCCTCATCTATAGTAAATTTCGCAAAAAATAATTTTTTACTGTCGCAAATTTTAATTGCGCCAGGGATTGCCTTTTCTATAGTAAATTTTTCAAAGATTAATTTTTTACTGTCGCAAATTTTAAATCCGCCAGGGATTGCCTTTTCTATAGTAAATTTTTCCAAAATTAATTTTTTACTGTCGCAAATTTTAATTGCGCCAGGGATTGCCTTTTCTACAGTAAATTTTTCAAAAAATAATTTTTTACTGTCGCAAATTTTAATTGCGCCAGGGAATGCCTTTTCTACAGTAAATTTTGCAAAAAATAATTTTTTACTGTCGCAAATTTTAATTGCGCCAGGGATTGCCTTTTTCTATAGTAAATTATTCAAAAAATAATTTTTTACTGTCGCAAATTTTAATTGCGCCAGGGATTGCCTTTTCTATAGTAAATTATTCAAAAATTAATTTTTTACTGTCGCAAATTTTAAATCCGCCAGGGATTGCCTTTTCTATAGTAAATTTTTCACAAACTAATTTTCTACTGTGGCAAATTTTAATTGCGCCAGGGATTGCCTTTTCTATAGTAAATTATTCAAAAAATAATTTTTTACTCTCGCAAATTTTAAATACGCCAGGGATTGCCTCTCATATAGTAAATTTTTCACAAATTAATTTTATACTGTCTCAAATTTTAACTACGCCAGGGATTGCCTCTTCTATAGTAAATTTCGCAAAAAATAATTTTTTACTGTCGCAAATTTTAATTGCGCCAGGGATTGCCTTTTCTATAGTAAATTATTCAAAAAATAATTTTTTACTGTCGCAAATTTTAATTGCGCCAGGGATTGCTTTTTCTATAGTAAATTTTTCAAAGATTAATTTTTTACTGTCGCAAATTTTAAATCCTCCAGGGATTGCCTTTTCTATAGTAAATTTTTGACAAATTAATTTTCTACTGTCGCAAATTTTAATTACGCCAGGGATTGCCTTTTCTATAGTAAATTATTCAAAAACTAATTTTTTACTGTCGCAAATTTTAATTACGCCCAGGGATTGCCTTTTCTATAGTATATTTTACAAAATTTAATTTTTTACTGTCGCAAATTTCAAATACGCCAGGGATTGCCTTTTCTATAGTAAATTATTCAAAAAATAATTTTTTACTGTCGCAAATTTTAAATACGCCAGGGATTGCCTTTTCTATAGTAAATTTTTCACAAATTAAATTTATACTGTCTCAAATTTTAAATACGCCAGGGCTTGCCTCTTCTATAGTAAATTTTGCAAAAAATAATTTTTTACTGTCGCAAATTTTAATTGCGCCAGGGATTGCATTTTCTATAGTAAATTATTCAAAAAATATTTTTTTACAGTCGCAAATTTTAATTGCGCCAGGGATTGCTTTTTCTATAGTAAATTTTTCAAAAATTAATTTTTTACTGTCGCAAATTTTAAATCCGGCAGGGATTGCCTTTTCTATAGTAAATTTTTCACAAATTAATTTTCTACTGTCGCAAATTTTAATTACGCCAGAGATTGCCTGTTCTATAGTAAATTTTACAAAAAATAATTTTTTACTGTCGCAAGTTTTAATTGCGCCAGGGATTGCCTTTTCTATAGTAAATTTTTCACAAATTAATTTTTTACTGTCGCAAATTTTAAATCCGCCAGGGATTGCCTTTTCTATAGTAAATTATTCAAAAAATAATTTTTTACTGTCGCAAATTTTAATTGCGCCTGGGATTGCCTTTTCTACAGTAAATTTTTCAAAAAATAATTTCCTACTGTCGCAAATTTTAATTGCGCCAGGGATTGCCTTTTCTACAGTAAATTTTTCAAAAATAATTTTTTACTCTCGCAAATTTTAATTGCGCCAGGTATTGCCTTTTCTACAGTAAGTTTTACAAAAAATAATTTTATACTGTCGCAAATTTTAATTACGCCAATGATTGCCTTTTCTATATTAAATTATTCAAAAAATAATTTTTTACTGTCGCAAATTTTAATTGCGCCAGGGATTGCTTTTTCTATAGTAAATTTTTCAAAAATTATTTTTTTACTGCCGCAAATTTTAAATCCGCCAGGGATTGCCTTTTCTATAGTAAATTTTTCACAAATTAATTTTCTACTGTCGCAAATTTTAATTGCGCCAGGGATTGCCTTTTCTACAGTAAATTTTTCAAAAACTAATTTTTTACTTTCGAAAATTTATATACGCCAGGGATTGCCTTTTCTATAGTAAATTTTGCAAAAAATAATTTTTTACTGTCGCAAAATTTTAATTGCGCCAGGGATTGCCTTTTCTATAGTAAATTTTTCACAAATTAATTTTGTACTGTCGCAAATTTTAAATACGCCAGGGATTTCCTTTTCTATAGTAAATTATTCAAAAAATAATTTTTTACTGTCGCAAATTTTAATTGCGCCTGGGATTGCCTTTTCTATAGTAAATTATTCAAAAAATAATTTTTTACTGTCGCAAATTTTAATTGCGCCAGGGATTGCCTTTTCTATAGTAAATTTTTCAAAGATTAATTTTTTACTGTCGCAAATTTTAAATCCGCCAGGGATTGCCTTTTCTATAGTAAATTTTTGACAAATTAATTTTCTACTGTCGCAAATTTTAATTACGCCAGGGATTACCTTTTCTATAGTAAATTATTCAAAAACTAATTTTTTACTGTCGCAA
>CAWVNZ010000265.1:0-137262 GCA_963930735.1 Dioctria linearis
ATTGCCTTTTCTATAGTAAAATATTCAAAAAATAATTTTATACTGTCGCAAATTTTAATTACGCCAGGGATTGCCTTTTCTATAGTAAATTATTCAAAAAATAATTTTCTACTGTCGCAAATTTTAATTACGCCAGGGATTGCCTTTTCTATAGTAAATTATTCAAAAAATAATTTTCAACTGTCGCAAATTTTAATTACGCCAGGGATTGCCTTTTCTATAGTAAATTATTCAAAAAATAATTTTCTACTGTCGCAAATTTTAATTACGCCAGGGATTGCCTTTTCTATAGTAAATTATTCAAAAAATAATTTTCAACTGTCGCAAATTTTAATTACGCCAGGGATTGCCATTTCTATAGTAAATTATTCAAAAAATAATTTTATACTGTCGCAAATTTTAATTACGCCAGGGATTGCCTTTTCTATAGTAAATTATTCAAAAAATAATTTTCTACTGTCGCAAATTTTAACTACGCCAGGGATTGCCTTTTCTATAGTAAATTATTCAAAAAATAATTTTCAACTGTCGCAAATTTTAATTACGCCAGGGATTGCCTTTTCTATACTAAATTATTCAAAAAATAATTTTTTACTGTCGAAAATTTTAGTTACGCCAGGGATTGCCTTTTCTATAGTAAATTATTCAAAAAATAATTTTTTACTGTCGCAAATTTCAAATCCGCCAGGGATTGCCTTTTCTACAGTAAATTTTGCAAAAAATAATTTTTTACTGTCGCAAATTTTAATTGCGACAGGGATTGCCTTTTCTACAGTAAATTATTCAAAAAATAATTTTTTACTGTCGCAAATTTTAATTGCGCCAGGGATTGCCTTTTCTATAGTAAATTATTCAAAAAATAATTTTTTACTGTCGCAAATTTTAATTACGCCAGGGATTGCCTTTTCTATAGTAAATTATTCAAAAAATAATTTTATACTGTCGCAAATTTTAAGTGCGCCAGGGATTGCCTTTTCTATAGTAAATTATTCAAAAAATAATTTTTTACTATCGCAAATTTTAATTGCGCCAGGGATTGCCTTTTCTACAGTAAATTTTTCAAAATATTAATTTTTTACTGTCGCAAATTTCAATTACGCCAGGGATTGCCTTTTCTATAGTAAATTATTCAAAAAATTATTTTCTACTGCCGCAAATTTTAAATACGCCAGGGATTGCCTTTTCTATAGTAAATTATTCAAAAAATAATTTTCTACTGTCGCAAATTTTAATTAGGCCAGGGATTGCCTTTTCTATAGTAAATTATTCAAAAAATAATTTTTTACTGTCGCAAATTTTAATTACGCCAGGGATTGCCTTTTCTATAGTAAATTATTCAAAAAATAATTTTCTACTGTCGCAAATATTAAATACGCCAGGGATTGCCTTTTCTATAGTAAATTATTCAAAAAATAATTTTCTACTGTCGCAAATTTTAATTAGGCCAGGGATTGCCTTTTCTATAGTAAATTATTCAAAAAATAATTTTTTACTGTCGCAAATTTTAATTACGCCAGGGATTGCCTTTTCTATAGTAAATTATTCAAAATATTAATTTTTTACTGTCGAAAATTTTAATTACGCCAGGGATTGCCTTTTCTATAGTAAATTATTCAAAAAATAATTTTCTACTGTCGCAAATTTTAACTACGCCAGGGATTGCCTTTTCTATAGTAAATTATTCAAAAAATAATTTTTTACTGTCGCAAATTTTAATCGCGCCAGGGATTGCCTTTTCTACAGTAAATTATTCAAAAAATAATTTTCTACTGTCGCAAATTTTAATTACGCCAGGTATTGCCTTTTCTATAGTAAATTATTCAAAAAATAATTTTCAACTGTCGCAAATTTTAATTACGCCAGGGATTGCCTTTTCTATAGTAAATTATTCAAAAAATAATTTTAAACTGTCGCAAATTTTAATTACGCCAGGGATTGCCTTTTCTATAGTAAATTATTCAAAAAATAATTTTTTACTGTCGCAAATTTTAAGTGCGCCAGGGATTGCCTTTTCTATAGTAAATTATTCAAAAAATAATTTTCAACTGTCGCAAATTTTAATTACGCCAGGGATTGCCTTTTCTATAGAAAATTATTCAAAAAATAATTTTCAACTGTCGCAAATTTTAAATACGCCAGGGATTGCCTTTTCTATATTAAATTATTCAAAAAATAATTTTTTACTGTCGCAAATTGTAATTGCGCCAGGGATTGGCTTTTCTATAGTTAATTATTCAAAAAATAATTTCTTACTGTCGCAAATTTTAAATACGCCAGGGATTGCCTTTTCTATAGTAAATTATTCAAAAAATAATTTTATACTGTCGCAAATTTTAATTACGCCAGGGATTGCCTTTTCTATAGTAAATTATTCAAAAAATAATTTTCAACTGTCGCAAATTTTAAATACGCCAGGGATTGCCTTTGCTATAGTAAATTATTCAAAAAATAATTTTCTACTGTCGCAAATTTTAATTACGCCAGGGATTGCCTTTTCTATAGTAAATTATTCAAAAAATAATTTTCAACTGTCGCAAATTTTAAATACGCCAGGGATTG
The DNA here is from genome assembly GCA_963930735.1 of Dioctria linearis. Classification (NCBI taxonomy): domain Eukaryota; kingdom Metazoa; phylum Arthropoda; class Insecta; order Diptera; family Asilidae; genus Dioctria; species Dioctria linearis. The sequence goes on from CAWVNZ010000265.1 coordinate 2,560, forward strand.
CCTTTGCTATAGTAAATTATTCAAAAAATAATTTTTTACTATCGCAAATTTTAATTGCGCCAGGGATTGCCTTTTCTACAGTAAATTTTTCAAAATATTAATTTTTTACTGTCGAAAATTTTAATAACGCCAGGGATTGCCTTTTCTATAGTTAATTTTGCAAAAAATAATTTTCTACTGTCGCAAATTTTAATTACCCCAGGGATTGCCTTTTCTATAGTAAATTATTCAAAAAATAATTTTCAACTGTCGCAAATTTTAATTACGCCAGGGATTGCCTTTTCTATAGTAAATTATTCAAAAAATAATTTTTTACTGTCGCAAATTTTAAATACGCCAGGGATTGCCTTTTCTATAGTAAATTTTGCAAAAAAATAATTTTTTACTGTCGCAAATTTTAAATATCCCAGGGTTTGCCTTTTCTATAGTAAATTTCTCACAAATTAATTTTTTACTGTCGCAAATTTTAAATACGCCAGGGATTGCCTTTTCTATAGTAAATTATTCAAAAAATAATTTTCTACTGTCGCAAATTTTAATTACGCCAGGGATTGCCTTTTCTATAGTAAATTATTCAAAAAATAATTTTCTACTGTCGCAAATTTTAATTACGCCAGGGATTGACTTTTCTATAGTAAATTATTCAAAAAATAATTTTCAACTGTCGTAAATTTTAATTACGCCAGGGATTGCCTTTTCTATAGTAAATTATTCAAAAAATAATTTTCTACTGTCGCAAATTTTAATTACGCCAGGGTTTGCCTTTTCTATAGTAAATTATTCAAAAAATAATTTTCAACTGTCGCAAACTTTAATTACGCCAGGGATTGCCTTTTCTATAGTAAATTATTCAAAAAATAATTTTCAACTGTCGCAAAATTTTAATTACGCCAGGGATTGCCTTTTCTATAGTAAAATATTCAAAAAATAATTTTATACTGTCGCAAATTTTAATTACGCCAGGGATTGCCTTTTCTATAGTAAATTATTCAAAAAATAATTTTCTACTGTCGCAAATTTTAATTACGCCAGGGATTGCCTTTTCTATAGTAAATTATTCAAAAAATAATTTTCAACTGTCGCAAATTTTAATTACGCCAGGGATTGCCTTTTCTATAGTAAATTATTCAAAAAATAATTTTCTACTGTCGCAAATTTTAATTACGCCAGGGATTGCCTTTTCTATAGTAAATTATTCAAAAAATAATTTTCAACTGTCGCAAATTTTAATTACGCCAGGGATTGCCATTTCTATAGTAAATTATTCAAAAAATAATTTTATACTGTCGCAAATTTTAATTACGCCAGGGATTGCCTTTTCTATAGTAAATTATTCAAAAAATAATTTTCTACTGTCGCAAATTTTAACTACGCCAGGGATTGCCTTTTCTATAGTAAATTATTCAAAAAATAATTTTCAACTGTCGCAAATTTTAATTACGCCAGGGATTGCCTTTTCTATACTAAATTATTCAAAAAATAATTTTTTACTGTCGAAAATTTTAGTTACGCCAGGGATTGCCTTTTCTATAGTAAATTATTCAAAAAATAATTTTTTACTGTCGCAAATTTCAAATCCGCCAGGGATTGCCTTTTCTACAGTAAATTTTGCAAAAAATAATTTTTTACTGTCGCAAATTTTAATTGCGCCAGGGATTGCCTTTTCTACAGTAAATTATTCAAAAAATAATTTTTTACTGTCGCAAATTTTAATTGCGCCAGGGATTGCCTTTTCTATAGTAAATTATTCAAAAAATAATTTTTTACTGTCGCAAATTTTAATTACGCCAGGGATTGCCTTTTCTATAGTAAATTATTCAAAAAATAATTTTATACTGTCGCAAATTTTAAGTGCGCCAGGGATTGCCTTTTCTATAGTAAATTATTCAAAAAATAATTTTTTACTATCGCAAATTTTAATTGCGCCAGGGATTGCCTTTTCTACAGTAAATTTTTCAAAATATTAATTTTTTACTGTCGCAAATTTCAATTACGCCAGGGATTGCCTTTTCTATAGTAAATTATTCAAAAAATAATTTTCTACTGTCGCAAATTTTAAATACGCCAGGGATTGCCTTTTCTATAGTAAATTATTCAAAAAATAATTTTCTACTGTCGCAAATTTTAATTAGGCCAGGGATTGCCTTTTCTATAGTAAATTATTCAAAAAATAATTTTTTACTGTCGCAAATTTTAATTACGCCAGGGATTGCCTTTTCTATAGTAAATTATTCAAAAAATAATTTTCAACTTTCGCAAATTTTAATTACGCCAGGGATTGCCTTTTCTATAGTAAATTATTCAAAAAATAATTTTTTAATGTCGCAAATTTTAAGCGCGCCAGGGATTGCCCTTTCTATAGTAAATTTTGCAAAAAATTATTTTTTACTGTCGCAAATTTTAATTGCGCCAGGGATTGACATTTCTATAGTAAATTATTCAAAAAATAATTTTCAACTCTCGCAAATTGTAATTGCGCCAGGGATTGCCTTTTCTATAGTAAATTATTCAAAAAATAATTTTCTACTCTCGCAAATTTTAATTACGCCAGGGATTGCCTTTTCTATAGTAAATTATTCAAAAAATAATTTTCTACTCTCGCAAATTTTAATTGCGCCAGGGATTGCCTTTTCTATAGTAAATTATTCAAAAAATAATTTTTTACTGTCGCAAATTTTAAATACGCCAGGGATTGACTTTTCTATAGTAAATTTTGCAAAAAAATAATTTTTTACTGTCGCAAATTTTAAATATCCCAGGGATTGCCTTTTCTATAGTAAATTTCTCACAAATTAATTTTTTACTGTCGCAAATTTTAAATACGCCAGGGATTGCCTTTTCTATAGTAAATTATTCAAAAAATAATTTTCTACTGTCGCAAATTTTAATTACGCCAGGGATTGCCTTTTCTATAGTAAACTTTTCAAAAAATAATTTTCTACTGTCGCAAATTTTAATTACGCCAGGGATTGCCTTTTCTATAGTAAATTATTCAAAAAATAATTTTCTACTGTCGCAAATTTTAATTACGCCAGGGTTTGCCTTTTCTATAGTATATTATTCAAAAAATAATTTTCAACTGTCGCAAATTTTAATTACGCCAAGGATTGCCTTTTCTATAGTAAATTATTCAAAAAATAATTTTCAACTGTCGCAAATTTTAATTACGCCAAGGATTGCCTTTTCTATAGTAAATTATTCAAAAAATAATTTTCAACTGTCGCAAATTTTAATTACGCCAGGGATTGCCTTTTCTATAGTAAATTATTCAAAAAATAATTTTATACTGTCGCAAATTTTAATTACGCCAGGGATTGCCTTTTCTATAGTAAATTATTCAAAAAATAATTTTCTACTCTCGCAAATTTTAATTACGCCAGGGATTGCCTTTTCTATAGTAAATTATTCAAAAAATAATTTTCAACTGTCGCAAATTTTAATTACGCCAGTGATTGCCTTTTCTATAGTAAATTATTCAAAAAATAATTTTCTACTGTCGCAAATTTTAATTACGCCACGGATTGCCTTTTCTATAGTAAATTATTCAAAAAATAATTTTCAACTGTCGCAAATTGTAATTACGCCAGGGATTGCCTTTTCTATAGTAAATTATTCAAAAAATAATTTTTTACTGTCGCAAATTTTAAGCGCGCCAGGGATTGCCTTTTCTATAGTAAATTTTGCAAAAAATAATTTTTTACTGTCGCAAATTTTAATTGCGCCAGGGATTGACTTTTCTATAGTAAATTATTCAAAAAATAATTTTCAACTGTCGCAAATTGTAATTGCGCCAGGGATTGCCTTTTCTATAGTAAATTATTCAAAAAATAATTTTATACTGTCGCAAATTTTAAGTGCGCCAGGGATTGCCTTTTCTATAGTAAATTTTTCAAAAAATAATTTTCTACTGTCGCAAATTTTAATTGCGCCAGGGATTGCCTTTTCTATAGTAAATTATTCAAAAAATAATTTTTTACTGTCGCAAATTTTAAATACGCCAGGGATTGCCTTTTCTATAGTAAATTTTGCAAAAAAATAATTTTTTACTGTTGCAAATTTTAAATATCCCAGGTATTGCCTTTTCTATAGTAAATTTCACACAAATTAATTTTTTACTGTCGCAAATTTTAAATACGCCAGGGATTGCCTTTTCTATAGTAAATTATTCAAAAAATAATTTTCTACAGTCGCAAATTTTAATTACGCCAGGGATTGCCTTTTCTATAGTAAATTATTCAAAAAATAATTTTCTACTGTCGCAAATTTTAATTACGCCAGGGATTGCCTTTTCTATAGTAAATTATTCAATAAATAATTTTTTACTGTCGCAAATTTTAAATACGCCAGGGATTGCCTTTTCTATAGTAAATTATTCAAAAAATAATTTTCAACTGTCGCAAATTTTAATTACGCCAGGGATTGCCTTTTCTATAGTAAATTATTCAAAAAATAATTTTCTACTGTCGCAAATTTTAATTACGCCAGGGTTTGCCTTTTCTATAGTAAATTATTCAAAAAATAATTTTCAACTGTCGCAAATTTTAATTACGCCAAGGATTGCCTTTTCTATAGTAAATTATTCAAAAAATAATTTTCAACTGTCGCAAATTTTAATTACGCCAAGGATTGCCTTTTCTATAGTAAATTATTCAAAAAATAATTTTCAACTGTCGCAAATTGTAATTGCGCCAGGGATTGCCTTTTCTATAGTAAATTATTCAAAAAATAATTTTATACTGTCGCAAATTTTAAGTGCGCCAGGGATTGCCTTTTCTATAGTAAACTTTTCAAAAAATAATTTTCTACTGTCGCAAATTTTAATTACGCCAGGGATTGCCTTTTCTATAGTAAATTATTCAAAAAATAATTTTCTACTGTCGCAAATTTTAATTACGCCAGGGTTTGCCTTTTCTATAGTAAATTATTCAAAAAATAATTTTCAACTGTCGCAAATTTTAATTACGCCAAGGATTGCCTTTTCTATAGTAAATTATTCAAAAAATAATTTTCAACTGTCGCAAATTTTAATTACGCCAAGGATTGCCTTTTCTATAGTAAATTATTCAAAAAATAATTTTCAACTGTCGCAAATTTTAATTACGCCAGGGATTGCCTTTTCTATAGTAAATTATTCAAAAAATAATTTTATACTGTCGCAAATTTTAATTACGCCAGGGATTGCCTTTTCTATAATAAATTATTCAAAAAATAATTTTCTACTCTCGCAAATTTTAATTACGCCAGGGATTGCCTTTTCTATAGTAAATTATTCAAAAAATAATTTTTTACTGTCGCAAATTTTAATTGCGCCAGGGATTGCCTTTTCTATAGTAAATTATTCAAAAAATAATTTTCTACTTTCGCAAATTTTAATTACGCCACGGATTGCCTTTTCTATAGTAAATTATTCAAAAAATAATTTTCAACTGTCGCAAATTTTAATTACGCCAGGGATTGCCTTTTCTATAGTAAATTATTCAAAAAATAATTTTTTACTGTCGCAAATTTTAAGCGCGCCAGGGATTGCCTTTTCTATAGTAAATTTTGCAAAAAATAATTTTATACTGTCGCAAATTTTAAGTGCGCCAGGGATTGCCTTTTCTATAGTAAATTATTCAAAAAATAATTTTCTACTGTCGCAAATTTTAATTGCGCCAGGGATTGCCTTTTCTATAGTAAATTATTCAAAAAATAATTTTTTACTGTCGCAAATTTTAAATACGCCAGGGATTGCCTTTTCTATAGTAAATTTTGCAAAAAAATAATTTTTTACTGTTGCAAATTTTAAATATCCGAGGTATTGCCTTTTCTATAGTAAATTTCTCACAAATTAATTTTTTACTGTCGCAAATTTTAAATACGCCAGGGATTGCCTTTTCTATAGTAAATTATTCAAAAAATAATTTTCTACTGTCGCAAATTTTAATTACGCCAGGGATTGCCTTTTCTATAGTAAATTATTCAAAAAATAATTTTCTACTGTCGCAAATTTTAATTACGCCAGGGATTGCCTTTTCTATAGTAAATTATTCAATAAATAATTTTTTACTGTCGCAAATTTTAAATACGCCAGGGATTGCCTTTTCTATAGTAAATTTCTCACAAATTAATTTTTTACTGTCGCAAATTTTAATTACGCCACGGATTGCCTTTTCTATAGTAAATTATTCAAAAAATAATTTTCAACTGTCGCAAATTGTAATTGCGCCAGGGATTGCCTTTTCTATAGTAAATTATTCAAAAAATAATTTTATACTGTCGCAAATTTTAAGTGCGCCAGGGATTGCCTTTTCTATAGTAAATTATTCAAAAAATAATTTTCTACTGTCGCAAATTTTAATTGCGCCAGGGATTGCCTTTTCTATAGTAAATTATTCAAAAAATAATTTTTTACTGTCGCAAATTTTAAATACGCCAGGGATTGCCTTTTCTATAGTAAATTTTGCAAAAAAATAATTTTTTACTGTTGCAAATTTTAAATATCCCAGGTATTGCCTTTTCTATAGTAAATTTCTCACAAATTAATTTTTTACTGTCGCAAATTTTAAATACGCCAGGGATTGCCTTTTCTATAGTAAATTATTCAAAAAATAATTTTCTACTGTCGCAAATTTTAATTACGCCAGGGATTGCCTTTTCTATAGTAAATTATTCAAAAAATAATTTTCTACTGTCGCAAATTTTAATTACGCCAGGGATTGCCTTTTCTATAGTAAATTATTCAATAAATAATTTTTTACTGTCGCAAATTTTAAATACGCCAGGGATTGCCTTTTCTATAGTAAATTTCTCACAAATTAATTTTTTACTGTCGCAAATTTTAATTACGCCACGGATTGCCTTTTCTATAGTAAATTATTCAAAAAATAATTTTCAACTGTCGCAAATTTTAATTACGCCAGGGATTGCCTTTTCTATAGTAAATTATTCAAAAAATAATTTTTTACTGTCGCAAATTTTAAGCGCGCCAGGGATTGCCTTTTCTATAGTAAATTTTGCAAAAAATAATTTTTTACTCTCGCAAATTTTAATTGCGCCAGGGATTGACTTTTCTATAGTAAATTATTCAAAAAATAATTTTCAACTGTCGCAAATTGTAATTGCGCCAGGGATTGCCTTTTCTATAGTAAATTATTCAAAAAATAATTTTATACTGTCGGAAATTTTAAGTGCGCCAGGGATTGCCTTTTCTATAGTAAACTTTTCAAAAAATAATTTTCTACTGTCGCAAATTTTAATTACGCCAGGGATTGCCTTTTCTATAGTAAATTATTCAAAAAATAATTTTCTACTGTCGCAAATTTTAATTACGCCAGGGTTTGCCTTTTCTATAGTAAATTATTCAAAAAATAATTTTCAACTGTCGCAAATTTTAATTACGCCAAGGATTGCCTTTTCTATAGTAAATTATTCAAAAAATAATTTTCAACTGTCGCAAATTTTAATTACGCCAAGGATTGCCTTTTCTATAGTAAATTATTCAAAAAATAATTTTCAACTGTCGCAAATTTTAATTACGCCAGGGATTGCCTTTTCTATAGTAAATTATTCAAAAAATAATTTTATACTGTCGCAAATTTTAATTACGCCAGGGATTGCCTTTTCTATAGTAAATTATTCAAAAAATAATTTTCTACTCTCGCAAATTTTAATTACGCCAGGGATTGCCTTTTCTATAGTAAATTATTCAAAAAATAATTTTCAACTGTCGCAAATTTTAATTACGCCAGGGATTGCCTTTTCTATACTAAATTATTCAAAAAATAATTTTCTACTGTCGCAAATTTTAATTACGCCACGGATTGCCTTTTCTATAGTAAATTATTCAAAAAATAATTTTCAACTGTCGCAAATTTTAATTACGCCAGGGATTGCCTTTTCTATAGTAAATTATTCAAAAAATAATTTTTTACTGTCGCAAATTTTAAGCGCGCCAGGGATTGCCTTTTCTATAGTAAATTTTGCAAAAAATAATTTTATACTGTCGCAAATTTTAAGTGCGCCAGGGATTGCCTTTTCTAAAGTAAATTATTCAAAAAATAATTTTCTACTGTCGCAAATTTTAATTGCGCCAGGGATTGCCTTTTCTATAGTAAATTATTCAAAAAATAATTTTTTACTGTCGCAAATTTTAAATACGCCAGGGATTGCCTTTTCTATAGTAAATTTTGCAAAAAAATAAGTTTTTTACTGTTGCAAATTTTAAATATCCCAGGTATTGCCTTTTCTATAGTAAAATTCTCACAAATTAATTTTTTACTGTCGCAAATTTTAATTACGCCAGGGATTGCCTTTTCTATAGTAAATTATTCAAAAAATAATTTTATACTGTCGCAAATTTTAATTACGCCAGGGATTGCCTTTTCTATAGTAAATTATTCAAAAAATAATTTTCTACTGTCGCAAATTTTAATTACGCCGGGGATTGCCTTTTCTATAGTTTTGAATAATTTCAAAAAATTATTTTCAACTGTCGCAAATTTTAATTACGCCAGGGATTGCCTTTTCTATAGTAAATTATTCAAAAAATAATTTTCTACTGTCGCAAATTTTAATTACGCCAGGGATTGCCTTTTCTATAGTAAATTATTCAAAAAATAATTTTCAACTGTCGCAAATTTTAATTACGCCAGGGATTGCCTTTTCTATAGTAAATTATTCAAAAAATAATTTTATACTGTCGCAAATTTTAATTACGCAAGGGATTGCCTTTTCTATAGTAAATTATTCAAAAAATAATTTTCTACTGTCGCAAATTTTAATTACGCCAGGGATTGCCTTTTCTATAGTAAATTATTCAAAAAATAATTTTCAACTGTCGCAAATTTTAATTACGCCAGGGATTGCCTTTTCTATAGTAAATTATTCAAAAAATAATTTTTTACTGTCGCAAATTTTAGTTACGCCAGGGATTGCCTTTTCTATAGTAAATTATTCAAAAAATAATTTTTTACTGTCGCAAATTTCAAATCCGCCAGGGATTGCCTTTTCTACAGTAAATTTTGCAAAAAATAATTTTTTACTGTCGCAAATTTTAATTGCGCCAGGGATTGCCTTTTCTACAGTAAATTATTCAAAAAATAATTTTTTACTGTCGCAAATTTTAATTGCGCCAGGGATTGCCTTTTCTATAGTAAATTATTCAAAAAATAATTTTTTACTGTCGCAAATTTTAATTACGCCAGGGATTGCCTTTTCTATAGTAAATTATTCAAAAAATAATTTTATACTGTCGCAAATTTTAAGTGCGCCAGGGATTGCCTTTTCTATAGTAAATTATTCAAAAAATAATTTTTTACTATCGCAAATTTTAATTGCGCCAGGGATTGCCTTTTCTACAGTAAATTTTTCAAAATATTAATTTTTTACTGTCGCAAATTTTAATTACGCCAGGGATTGCCTTTTCTATAGTAAATTATTCAAAAAATAATTTTCTACTGTCGCAAATTTTAAATACGCCAGGGATTGCCTTTTCTATAGTAAATTATTCAAAAAATAATTTTCTACTGTCGCAAATTTTAATTAGGCCAGCGATTGCCTTTTCTATAGTAAATTATTCAAAAAATAATTTTTTACTGTCGCAAATTTTAATTGCGCCAGGGATTGACTTTTCTATAGTAAATTATTCAAAAAATAATTTTCAACTGTCGCAAATTGCAATTGCGCCAGGGATTGCCTTTTCTATAGTAAATTATTCAAAAAATAATTTTATACTGTCGCAAATTTTAAGTGCGCCAGGGATTGCCTTTTCTATAGTAAATTATTCAAAAAATAATTTTCTACTGTCGCAAATTTTAATTGCGCCAGGGATTGCCTTTTCTATAGTAAATTATTCAAAAAATAATTTTTTACTGTCGCAAATTTTAAATACGCCAGGGATTGCCTTTTCTATAGTAAATTTTGCAAAAAAATAATTTTTACTGTCGCAAATTTTAAATATCGCAGGGATTGCCTTTTCTATAGTAAATTATTCAAAAAATAATTTTTTACTGTCGCAAATTTTAAATATCCCAGGGATTGCCTTTTCTATAGTAAAATTCTCACAAATTAATTTTTTACTGTCGCAAATTTTAAGTGCGCCAGGGATTGCCTTTTCTATAGTAAATTATTCAAAAAATAATTTTTTACTGTCGCAAATTTTAATTACGCCAGGGATTGCCTTTTCTCTAGTAAACTTTTCAAAAATAATTTTCTACTGTCGCAAATTTTAATTACGCCAGGGATTGCCTTTTCTATAGTAAATTATTCAAAAAATAAATTTTTACTGTCGCAAATTTCAAATCCGCCAGGGATTGCCTTTTCTATAGTAAATTATTCAAAAAATAATTTTTTACTATCGCAAGTTTTAATTTCGCCAGGGATTGCCTTTTCTATATTAAATTATTCAAAAAATAATTTTTTACTGTCGCAAATTTTAAATATCCCAGGGATTGCCTTTTCTATAGTAAAATTCTCACAAATTAATTTTTTACTGTCGCAAATTTTAAGTGCGCCAGGGATTGCCTTTTCTATAGTAAATTATTCAAAAAATAATTTTTTACTGTCGCAAATTTTAATTACGCCAGGGATTGCCTTTTCTATAGTAAACTTTTCAAAAAATAATTTTCTACTGTCGCAAATTTTAATTACGCCAGGGATTGCCTTTTCTATAGTAAATTATTCAAAAAATAATTTTCAACTGTCGCAAATTTTAATTACGCCAGGGATTGCCTTTTCTATAGTAAATTATTCAAAAAATAATTTTCTACTGTCGCAAATTTTAATTACGCCAGGGTTTGCCATTTCTATAGTAAATTATTCAAAAAATAATTTTCAACTGTCGCAAATTTTAATTACGCCAGGGATTGCCTTTTCTATAGTAAATTATTCAAAAAATAATTTTCAACTGTCGCAAATTTTAATTACGCCAGGGATTGCCTTTTCTATAGTAAATTATTCAAAAAATAATTTTATACTGTCGCAAATTTTAATTACGCCAGGGATTGCCTTTTCTATAGTAAATTATTCAAAAAATAATTTTCTACTCTCGCAAATTTTAATTACGCCAGGGATTGCCTTTTCTATAGTAAATTATTCAAAAAATAATTTTCAACTGTCGCAAATTTTAATTACGCCAGGGATTGCCTTTTCTATAGTAAATTATTCAAAAAATAATTTTCTACTGTCGCAAATTTTAATTACGCCACGGATTGCCTTTTCTATAGTAAATTATTCAAAAAATAATTTTCAACTGTCGCAAATTTTAATTACGCCAGGGATTGCCTTTTCTATAGTAAATTATTCAAAAAATAATTTTATACTGTCGCAAATTTTAATTACGCCAGGGATTGCCTTTTCTATAGTAAATTATTCAAAAAATAATTTTCTACTGTCGCAAATTTTAATTACTTCAGGGATTGCCTTTTCTATAGAAAATTATTCAAAAAATAATTTTCAACTGTCGCAAATTTTAATTACGCCAGGGATTGCCTTTTCTATAGTAAATTATTCAAAAAATAATTTTTTACTGTCGCAAATTTTAGTTACGCCAGGGATTGCCTTTTCTATAGTAAATTATTCAAAAAATAATTTTTTACTGTCGCAAATTTCAAATCCGCCAGGGATTGCCTTTTCTACAGTAAATTTTGCAAAAAATAATTTTTTACTGTCGCAAATTTTAATTGCGCCAGGGATTGCCTTTTCTACAGTAAATTATTCAAAAAATAATTTTTTACTGTCGCAAATTTTAATTGCGCCAGGGATTGCCTTTTCTATAGTAAGTTATTCAAAACATAATTTTTTACTGTCGCAAATTTTAATTACGCCAGGGATTGCCTTTTCTATAGTAAATTATTCAAAAAATAATTTTATACTGTCGCAAATTTTAAGTGCGCCAGGGATTGCCTTTTCTATAGTAAATTATTCAAAAAATAATTTTTTACTATCGCAAATTTTAATTGCGCCAGGGATTGCCTTTTCTACAGTAAATTTTTCAAAATATTAATTTTTTACTGTCGCAAATTTTAATTACGCCAGGGATTGCCTTTTCTATAGTAAATTATTCAAAAAATAATTTTCTACTGTCGCAAATTTTAAATACGCCAGGGATTGCCTTTTCTATAGTAAATTATTCAAAAAATAATTTTCTACTGTCGCAAATTTTAATTAGGCCAGGGATTGCCTTTTCTATAGTAAATTATTCAAAAAATAATTTTTTACTGTCGCAAATTTTAATTGCGCCAGGGATTGACTTTTCTATAGTAAATTATTCAAAAAATAATTTTCAACTGTCGGAAATTGCAATTGCGCCAGGGATTGCCTTTTCTATAGTACATTATTCAAAAAATAATTTTATACTGTCGCAAATTTTAAGTGCGCCAGGGATTGCCTTTTCTATAGTAAATTATTCAAAAAATAATTTTCTACTGTCGCAAATTTTAATTTTGCCAGGGATTGCCTTTTCTATAGTAAATTATTCAAAAAATAATTTTTTACTGTCGCAAATTTTAAATACGCCAGGGATTGCCTTTTCTATAGTAAATTTTGCAAAAAAATAATTTTTACTGTCGCAAATTTTAAATATCCCAGGGATTGCCTTTTCTATAGTAAATTTCTCACAAATTAATTTTTTACTGTCGCAAATTTTAAATACGCCAGGGATTGCCTTTTCTATAGTAAATTATTCAAAAAATAATTTTCTACTGTCGCAAATTTTAATTACGCCAGGGATTGACTTTTCTATAGTAAATTATTCAAAAAATAATTTTCTACTGTCGCAAATTTTAATTACGCCAGGGATTGCCTTTTCTATAGTAAATTATTCAAAAAATAATTTTTTTCTGTCGCAAATTTTAAATATCCCAGGGATTGCCTTTTCTATAGTAAAATTCTCACAAATTAATTTTTTACTGTCGCAAATTTTAAGTGCGCCAGGGATTGCCTTTTCTATAGTAAATAATTCAAAAAATAATTTTTTACTGTCGCAAATTTTAATTACGCCAGGGATTGCCTTTTCTATAGTAAACTTTTCAAAAAATAATTTTCTACTGTCGCAAATTTTAATTACGCCAGGGATTGCCTTTTCTATAGTAAATTATTCAAAAAATAAATTTTTACTGTCGCAAATTTCAAATCCGCCAGGGATTGCCTTTTCTATAGTAAATTATTCAAAAAATAATTTTTTACTATCGCAAATTTTAATTGCGCCAGGGATTGCCTTTTCTATAGTAAATTATTCAAAAAATAATTTTTTACTGTCGCAAATTTTAAATATCCCAGGGATTGCCTTTTCTATAGTAAAATTCTCACAAATTAATTTTTTACTGTCGCAAATTTTAAGTGCGCCAGGGATTGCCTTTTCTATAGTAAATTATTCAAAAAATAATTTTTTACTGTCGCAAATTTTAATTACGCCAGGGATTGCCTTTTCTATAGTAAACTTTTCAAAAAATAATTTTCTACTGTCGCAAATTTTAATTACGCCAGGGATTGACTTTTCTATAGTAAATTATTCAAAAAATAATTTTCAACTGTCGCAAATTTTAATTACGCCAGGGATTGCCTTTTCTATAGTAAATTATTCAAAAAATAATTTTCTACTGTCGCAAATTTTAATTACGCCAGGGTTTGCCTTTTCTATAGTAAATTATTCAAAAAATAATTTTCAACTGTCGCAAATTTTAATTACGCCAGGGATTGCCTTTTCTATAGTAAATTATTCAAAAAATAATTTTCAACTGTCGCAAATTTTAATTACGCCAGGGATTGCCTTTTCTATAGTAAATAATTCAAAAAATAATTTTATACTGTCGCAAATTTTAATTACGCCAGGGATTGCCTTTTCTATAGTAAATTATTCAAAAAATAATTTTCTACTCTCGTAAATTTTAATTACGCCAGGGATTGCCTTTTCTATAGTAAATTATTCAAAAACTAATTTTCAACTGTCGCAAATTTTAATTACGCCAGGGATTGCCTTTTCTATAGTAAATTATTCAAAAAATAATTTTTTACTGTCGCAAATTTCAAATCCGCCAGGGATTGCCTTTTCTATAGTAAATTTTGCAAAAAATAATTTTTTACTGTCGCAAATTTTAATTGCGCCAGGGATTGCCTTTTCTACAGTAAATTATTCAAAAAATAATTTTTTACTGTCGCAAATTTTAATTGCGCCAGGGATTGCCTTTTCTATAGTAAGTTATTCAAAAAATAATTTTTTACTGTCGCAAATTTTCATTACGCCAGGGATTGCCTTTTCTATAGTAAATTATTCAAAAAATAATTTTATACTGTCGCAAATTTTAAGTGCGTCAGGGATTGCCTTTTCTATAGTAAATTATTCAAAAAATAATTTTTTACTATCGCAAATTTTAATTGCGGCAGGGATTGCCTTTTCTACAGTAAATTTTTCAAAATATTAATTTTTTTACTGTCGCAAATTTTAATTACGCCAGGGATTGCCTTTTCTATAGTAAATTATTCAAAAAATAATTTTCTACTGTCGCAAATTTTAAATACGCCAGGGATTGCCTTTTCTATAGTAAATTATTCAAAAAATAATTTTCTACTGTCGCAAATTTTAATTAGGCCAGGGATTGCCTTTTCTATAGTAAATTTTGCAAAAATTAATTTTTTACTGTCGCAGATTTTAATTGCGCCAAGGATTGACTTTTCTATAGTAAATTATTCAAAAAATAATTTTCAACTGTCGCAAATAGTAATTGCGCCAGGGATTGCCTTTTCTATAGTAAATTATTCAAAAAATAATTTTTTACTGTCGCAAATTTTAAGTGCGCCAGGGATTGCCTTTTCTATAGTAAATTATTCAAAAAATAATTTTCTACTGTTGCAAATTTTAATTGCGCCAGGGATTGCCTTTTCTATAGTAAATTATCCAAAAAAATAATTTTTTACTGTCGCAAATTTTAAATACGCCAGGGATTGCCTTTTCTATAGTAAATTTTGCAAAAAAATAATTTTTTACTGTCGCAAATTTTAAATATCCCATGGATTGCCTTTTCTATAGTAAATTTCTCACAAATTAATTTTTTACTGTCGCAAATTTTAAATACGCCAGGGATTGCCTTTTCTATAGTAAATTATTCAAAAAATAATTTTCTACTGTCGCAAATTTTAATTACGTCAGGGATTGCCTTTTCTATAGTAAATTATTCAAAAAATAATTTTCTACTGTCGCAAATTTTAATTACGCCAGGGATTGCTTTTTCTATAGTAAATTATTCAAAAAATAATTTTCTACTGTCGCAAATTTTAATTACGCCAGGGATTGCCTTTTCTATAGTAAATTATTCAAAAAATAATTTTTTACTGTCGCAAATTTTAAATACGCCAGGGATTGCCTTTTCTATAGTAAATTATTCAAAAAATAATTTTTTACTCTCGCAAATTTTGAATATCCCAGGGATTGCCTTTTCTATAGTAAAATTCTCACAAATTAATTTTTTACTGTCGCAAATTTTAAGTGCGCCAGGGATTGCCTTTTCTATAGTAAATTATTCAAAAAATAATTTTTTACTGTCGCAAATTTTAATTACGCCAGGGATTGCCTTTTCTATAGTAAAATTTTCAAAAAATAATTTTCTACTGTCGCAAATTTTAATTACGCCAGGGATTGCCCTTTCTATAGTAAATTATCCAAAAAATAAATTTTTACTGTCGCAAATTTCAAATCCGCCAGGGATTGCCTTTTCTATAGTAAATTATTCAAAAACTAATTTTTTACTATCGCAAGTTTTAATTGCGGCAGGGATTGCCTTTTCTATAGTAAATTATTCAAAAAATAATTTTTTACTGTCGCAAATTTTAATTACGCCAGGGATTGCCTTTTATATAGTAAATTTTTCAAAAAATAATTTTATACTGTCGCAAATTTTAATTACGCCAGGGATTGCCTTTTATATAGTAAATTATTCAAAAAATAATTTTTTACTGTCGCAAATTTTAATTACGCCAGGGATTGCCTTTTCTATAGTAAATTATTCAAAAAATAATTTTTTACTGTCGCAAATTTTAAATACGCCAGGGATTGCCTTTTCTATAGTAAATTATTCAAAAAATAATTTTTTACTGTCGCAAATTTTAAATACGGCAGGGATTGCCTTTTCTATAGTAAATTTTTCAAAAAATAATTTTTTACTGTCGCAAATTTTAATTACGCCAGGGATTGCCTTTTCTATAGTAAATTATTCAAAAAATAATTTTCTACTGTCGCAAATTTTAATTGCGCCAGGGATTGCCTTTTCTATAGTAAATTATTCAAAAAATAATTTTTTACTGCCGCAAATTTTAATTACGCCAGGGATTGCCTTTTCTATAGTAAATTATTCAAAAAATAATTTTATACTGTCGCAAATTTTAATTACGCCAGGGATTGCCTTTTCTATAGTAAATTATTCAAAAAATAATTTTTTACTGTCGCAAATTTTAAATACGCCAGGGATTGCCTTTTCTATAGTAAATTTTGCAAAAAAATAATTTTTTACTGTCGCAAATTTTAAATATCCCAGGGATTGCCTTTTCTATAGTAAATTTCTCACAAATTAATTTTTTACTGTCGCAAATTTTAAATACGCCAGGGATTGCCTTTTCTATAGTAAATTATTCAAAAAATAATTTTCTACTGTCGCAAATTTTAATTACGCCAGGGATTGCCTTTTCTATAGTAAATTATTCAAAAAATAATTTTCTACTGTCGCAAATTTTAATTACGCCAGGGATTGCCTTTTCTATAGTAAATTATTCAAAAAATAATTTTATACTGTCGCAAATTTTAATTACGCCAGGGATTGCCTTTTCTATAGTAAATTATTCAAAAAATAATTTTCTACTGTCGCAAATTTTAATTGCGCCAGGGATTGCCTTTTCTAAAGTAAATTATTCAAAAAATAATTTTCAACTGTCGCAAATTTTAATTACGCCAGGGATTGCCTTTTCTATAGTAAATTATTCAAAAAATAATTTTCTACTGTCGCAAATTTTAATTACGCCAGGGATTGCCTTTTCTATAGTAAATTATTCAAAAAATAATTTTCAACTGTCGCAAATTTTAATTACGCCAGGAATTGCCTTTTCTATAGTAAATTATTCAAAAAATAATTTTCAACTGTCGCAAATTTTAATTACGCCAGGGATTGCCTTTTCTATAGTAAATTATTCAAAAAATAATTTTCAACTGTCGCAAATTTTAATTACGCCAGGGATTGCCTTTTCTATAGTAAATTACTCAAAAAATAATTTTCTACTGTCGCAAATTTTAATTACGCCAGGGATTGCCTTTTCTATAGTAAATTATTCAAAAAATAATTTTCAACTGTCGCAAATTTTAATTACGCCAGTTATTGCCTTTTCTATAGTAAATGATTCAAAAAATAATTTTCTACTGTCGCAAATTTTAATTACGCCAGGGATTGCCTTTTCTATAGTAAATTATTCAAAAAATAATTTTCAACTGTCGCAAATTTTAATTACGCCAGGGATTGCCTTTTCTATAGTAAATTATTCAAAAAATAATTTTCAACTGTCGCAAATTTTAATTACTCCAGGGATTGCCTTTTCTATAGTAAATTATTCAAAAAATAATTTTCAACTGTCGCAAATTTTAATTACGCCAGGGATTGCCTTTTCTATAGTAAATTATTCAAAAAATAATTTTCAACTGTCGCAAATTTTAATTACGCCAGGGATTGCCTTTTCTATAGTAAATTATTCAAAAAATAATTTTCTACTGTCGCAAATTTTAATTACGCCAGGGATTGCCTTTTCTATAGTAAATTATTCAAAAAATAATTTTCAACTGTCGCAAATTTTAATTACGCCAGTTATTGCCTTTTCTATAGTAAATGATTCAAAAAATAATTTTCTACTGTCGCAAATTTTAATTACGCCAGGGATTGCCTTTTCTATAGTAAATTATTCAAAAAATAATTTTATACTGTCGCAAATTGTAATTACGCCAGGGATTGCCTTTTCTATAGTAAATTATTCAAAAAATAATGTTCTACTGTCGCAAATTTTAATTACGCCAGGGATTGCCTTTTCTATAGTAAATTATTCAAAAAATAATTTTCAACTGTCGCAAATTTTAATTACGCCAGGGATTGCCTTTTCTATAGTAAATTATTCAAAAAATAATTTTCTACTGTCGCAAATTTTAATTACGCCAGGGATTGCCTGTTCTATAGTAAATTATTCAAAAAATAATTTTCTACTGTCGCAAATTTTAATTACGCCAGGGATTGCCTTTTCTATAGTAAATTATTCAAAAAATAATTTTCAACTGTCGCAAATTTTAATTACGCCAGGGATTGCCTTTTCTATAGTAAATTATTCAAAAAATAGTTTTCTACTGTCGCAAATTTTAATTACGCCAGGGATTGCCTTTTCTATAGTAAATTATTCAAAAAATAATTTTATACTGTCGCAAATTTTAATTACGCCAGGGATTGCCTTTTCTATAGTAAATTATTCAAAAAATAATTTTCTACTGACGCAAATTTTAATTACGCCAGGGATTGCCTTTTCTATAGTAAATTATTCAAAAAATATTTTTTTACTGTCGCAAATTTTAAATACGCCAGGGATTGCCTTTTCTATAGTAAATTATTCAAAAAATAATTTTCTACTGTCGCAAATTTTAATTACGCCAGGGATTGCCTTTTCTATAGTAAATTATTCAAAAAATAATTTTTTACTGTCGCAAATTTTAATTACGCCAGGGATTGCCTTTTCTATAGTAAATTATTCAAAAAATAATTTTTTACTGTCGCAAATTGTAAATACGCCAGGGATTGCCTTTTCTATAGTAAATTATTCAAAAAATAATTTTTTACTGTCGCAAATTTTAAATACGCCAGGGATTGCCTTTTCTATAGTAAATTATTCAAAAAATAATTTTCTACTGTCGCAAATTTTAATTGCGCCAGGGATTGCCTTTTCTACAGTAAATTATTCAAAAAATAATTTTCTAATGTCGCAAAATTTAATTGCGCCAGGGATTGCCTTTTCTACAGTAAATTTTACAAAAATTTATTTTATACTGTCGCAAATTTTAAATACGCCAGGGATTGCCTTTTCTATAGTAAATTTTGCAAAAAATAATTTTTTACTGTCGCAAATTTTAAATACGCCAGGGATTGCCTTTTCTATAGTAAATTATTCAAAAAATAATTTTTTACTGTCGCAAATTTTAATTACGCCAGGGATTGCCTTTTATATAGTAAATTTTCAAAAAATAATTTTATACTGTCGCAAATTTTAATTACGCCAGGGATTGCCTTTTCTATAGTTAATTATTCAAAAAATAATTTTTTACTGTCGCAAATTTTAATTACGCCAGGGATTGCCTTTTCTATAGTAAATTATTCAAAAAATAATTTTTTACTGTCGCAAATTTTAAATACGCCAGGGATTGCCTTTTCTATAGAAAATTTTTCAAAAAATAATTTTTTACTGTCGCAAATTTTAATTACGCCAGGGATTGCCTTTTCTATAGTAAATTATTCAAAAAATAATTTTCTACTGTCGCAAATTTTAATTGCGCCAGGGATTGCCTGTTCTATAGTAAATTATTCAAAAAATAATTTTTTACTGTCGCAAATTTCAAATCCGCCTGGGATTGCCTTTTCTATACTAAATTATTCAAAAAAATAATTTTTTACTATCGCAAGTTTTAACTGCTCCAGGGATTGCCTTTTCTACAGTAAATTTTGCAAAAAATAATTTTTTACTGTCGCAAATTTTAATTGCGCCAGGGATTGCCCTTTCTATAATAAACTTTTCAAAAAATAATTTTCTACTGTGTAATTACGCCAGGGATTGCCTTTTCTATAGTAAATTTCTCACAAAATAATTTTATACTGTCGCAAATTTTAATTACGCCAGGGATTGCCTTTTCTATAGTAAATTATTCAAAAAATAATTTTTTACTGTCGCAAATTTCAAATCCGCCAGGGATTGCCTTTTCTACAGTAAATTTTGCAAAAAATAATTTTTTACTGTCGCAAATTTTAAATACGCCAGGGATTGCCTATTCTATAGTAAATTATTCAAAAAATAATTTTTTACTGTCGCAAATTTTAATTGCGCCAGGGATTGCCTTTTCTACAGTAAATTTTGCAAAAAATAATTTTTTACTGTCGCAAATTTTAATTGCGCCAGGGGTTGCCTTTTCTGTAGTAAATTTTGCAAAAAATATTTTTTTACTGACGCAAATTTTAATTGCGCCAGGGATTGCCTTTTCTACAGTAAATTATTCAAAAAATAATTTTCAACTGTCGCAAATTGTAATTGCGCCAGGGATTGCTTTTTCTATAGTAAATTATTCAAAAAATAATTTTCAACTGTCGCAAATTTTAATTACGCCAGGGATTGCCTTTTCTATAGCAAATTATTCAAAAAATTATTTTCAACTGTCGCAAATTTTAATTGCGCCAGGGATTGCCTTTTCTACAGTAAATTATTCAAAAAATAATTTTTTACTGTCGCAAATTTTAATTGCGCCAGGGATTGCATTTTCTATAGTAAATTATTCAAAAAATAATTTTTTACTGTCGCAAATTTTAAATCCGCCAGGGATTGCCTTTTCTACAGTAAATTTTGCAAAAAATAATTTTTTACTGTCGCAAATTTTAATTGCGCCAGGGATTGCCTTTTCTACAGTAAATTATTCAAAAAATAATTTTTTACTGTCGCAAATTTTAATTGCGCCAGGGATTGCCTTTTCTATAGTAAATTATTCAAAAAATAATTTTTTACTGTCGCAAATTTTAATTACGCCAGGGATTGCCTTTTCTATAGTAAATTATTCAAAAAATAATTTTTTACTGTCGCAAATTTTAATTACGCCAGGGATTGACTTTTCTATAGTAAATTATTCAAAAAATAATTTTTTACTGTCGCAAATTTCAAATCCGCCAGGGATTGCCTTTTCTACAGGAAATTTTGCAAAAAATAATTTTTTACTGTCGCAAATTTTAATTGCGCCAGGGATTGCCTTTTCTACAGTAAATTATTCAAAAAATAATTTTTTACTGTCGCAAATTTTAATTGCGCCAGGGATTGCCTTTTCTATAGTAAATTATTCAAAAAATAATTTTTTACTGTCGCAAATTTTAATTACGCCAGGGATTGCCTTTTCTATAGTAAATTATTCAAAAAATAATTTTATACTGTCGCAAATTTTAAGTGCGCCAGGGATTGCCTTTTCTATAGTAAATTATTCAAAAAATAATTTTCTACTGTCGCAAATTTTAATTACGCCAGGGATTGCCTTTTCTATAGTAAATTATTCAAAAAATAATTTTTTACTGTCGCAAATTTCAAATCCGCCTGGGATTGCCTTTTCTATACTAAATTATTCAAAAATAATTTTTTACTATCGCAAGTTTTAATTGCTCCAGGGATTGCCTTTTCTACAGTAAATTTTGCAAAAAATAATTTTTTACTGTCGCAAATTTTAATTGCGCCAGGGATTGCCCTTTCTATAATAAACTTTCAAAAAATAATTTTCTACTGTCGCAAATTTTAATTACGCCAGGGACTGCCTTTTCTATAGTAAATTTCTCACAAAATAATTTTATACTGTCGCAAATTTTAATTACGCCAGGGATTGCCTTTTCTATAGTAAATTATTCAAAAAATAATTTTTTACTGTCGCAAATTTCAAATCCGCCAGGGATTGCCTTTTCTACAGTAAATTTTCCAAAAAATAATTTTTTACTGTTGCAAATTTTAATTGCGCCAGGGATTGCCTTTTCTATAGTAAATTATTCAAAAAATAATTTTCTACTGTCGCAAATTTTAATTACGCCAGGGATTGCCTTTTCTATAGTAAATTTCTCACAAAATAATTTTATACTGTCGCAAATTTTAAATACGCCAGGGATTGCCTATTCTATGGTAAATTATTAAAAAAATAATTTTCTACTGTCGCAAATTTTAATTGCGCCAGGGATTGCCTTTTCTATAGTAAATTATTCAAAAAAAAATTTTCTACTGTCGCAAATTTTAATTACGCCAGGGATTGCCTTTTCAATAGTATATTATTCAAAAAATAATTTTTTACTGTCGCAAATTTTAAATACTCCAGGGATTGCCTTTTCTATAGTAAATTTTGCAAAAAATAATTTTTTACTGTCGCAAATTTTAAATACTCCAGGGATTGCCTTTTCTATAGTAAATTTTGCAAAAAATAATTTTTTACTGTCGCAAATTTTAATTACGCCAGGGATTGCCTTTTCTATAGTAAATTATTCAAAAAAATAATTTTATACTGTCGCAAATTTTAATTGCGCCAGGGATTGCCTTTTCTATAGTAAATTATTCAAAAAATAATTTTTTACTGTCGCAAATTTTAAATACGCCAGGGATTGCCTTTTCTATAGTAAATTATTCAAAAAATAATTTTCTACTGTCGCAAATTTTAATTACGCCAGGGATTGCCTTTTCTATAGTAAATTATTCAAAAAATAATTTTCTACTGTCGCAAATTGTAATTGCGCCAGGTATTGCCTTTTCTATAGTAAATTATTCAAAAAATAATTTTTTACTGTCGCAAATTTTAATTACGCCAGGATTGCCTTTTCAATAGTAAATTATTCAAAAAATAATTTTATACTGTCGCAAATTTTAATTACGCCATGGGATTGCCTTTTCTATAGTAAATTATTCAAAAAATAATTTTTACTGTCGCAAATTTTAAATAAGCCAGGGATTGCCTTTTCTATAGTAAATTATTCAAAAAATAATTTTCTACTGTCGCAAATTTTAATTACGCCAGGGATTGCCTTTTCTGTAGTAAATTATTCAAAAAATAATTTTTCTACTGTCGCAAATTGTAATTGCGCCAGGGATTGTGCCTTTTCTATAGTAAATTATTCAAAAAATAATTTTTTACTGTCGCAAATTTTAATTACGCCAGGGATTGCCTTTTCTATAGTAAATTATTCAAAAAATAATTTTTTACTGTCGCAAATTTTAAGTGCGCCAGGGATTGCCTTTTCTATAGTAAATTATTCAAAAAATAATTTTTTACTGTCGCAAATTTTAATTACGCCAGGGATTGCCTTTTCTATAGTAAATTATTCAAAAATAATTTTCTACTGTCGCAAATTGTAATTGCGCCAGGTATTGCCTTTTCTATAGTAAATTATTCAAAAATAATTTTTTACTGTCGCAAATTTTAATTACGCCAGGGATTGCCTTTTCAATAGTAAATTATTCAAAAAATAATTTTATACTGTCGCAAATTTTAATTACGCCAGGGATTGCCTTTTCTATAGTAAATTATTCAAAAAATAATTTTTTACTGTCGCAAATTTTAAATAAGCCAGGGATTGCCTTTTCTATAGTAAATTATTCAAAAAATAATTTTCTACTGTCGCAAATTTTAATTACGCCAGGGATTGCCTTTTCTATAGTAAATTATTCAAAAAATAATTTTCTACTGTCGCAAATTGTAATTGCGCCAGGGATTGAGCCTTTTCTATAGTAAATTATTCAAAAAATAATTTTTTACTGTCGCAAATTTTAATTACGCCAGGGATTGCCTTTTCTATAGTAAATTATTCAAAAAATAATTTTTTACTGTCGCAAATTTTAAGTGCGGCAGGGATTGCCTTTTCTATAGTAAATTATTCAAAAAATAATTTTTTACTGTCGCAAATTTTAATTACGCCAGGGATTGCCTTTTCTATAGTAAATTATTCAAAAAATAATTTTTTACTGTCGCAAATTTTAAATACGCCAGGGATTGCCTTTTCTATAGTAAATTATTCAAAAAATAATTTTTTACTGTCGCAAATTTTAAATATCCCAGGGATTGCCTTTTCTATAGTAAATTTCTCACAAATTAATTTTTTACTGTCGCAAATTTTAAATACGCCAGGGATTGCCTTTTCTATAGTAAATTTCTCACAAAATAATTTTATACTGTCGCAAATTTTAAATACGCCAGGGATTGCCTTTTCTATAGTAAATTATTCAAAAAATAATTTTCTACTGTCGCAAATTTTAATTGCGCCAGGGATTGCCTTTTCTATAGTAAATTATTCAAAAAATAATTTTTTACTGTCGCAAATTTTAATTACGCCAGGGATTGCCTTTTCTATAGTAAATTATTCAAAAAATAATTTTCTACTGTCGCAAATTGTAATTGCGCCAGGGATTGCCTTTTCTATAGTAAATTATTCAAAAAATAATTTTTTACTGTCGGAAATTTTAATTACGCCAGGGATTGCCTTTTCTATAGTAAATTATTCAAAAAATAATTTTATACTGTCGCAAATTTTAATTACGCCAGGGATTGCCTTTTCTATAGTAAATTATTCAAAAAATAATTTTTTATTGTCGCAAATTTTAAATACGCCAGGGATTGCCTTTTCTATAGTAAATTATTCAAAAAATAATTTTTTACTGTCGCAAATTTTAATTACGCCAGGATTGCCTTTTCTATAGTAAATTATTCAAAAAATAATTTTTTACTGTCGCAAATTTTAAATACGCCAGGGATTGCCTTTTCTATAGTAAATTATTTAAAAAATAATTTTCTACTGTCGCAAATTTTAATTACGCCAGGGATTGCCTTTTCTATAGTAAATTATTCAAAAAATAATTTTATACTGTCGCAAATTTTAATTACGCCAGGGATTGCCTTTTCTATAGTAAATTATTCAAAAAATAATTTTTTATTGTCGCAAATTTTAAATACGCCAGGGATTGCCTTTTCTATAGTAAATTATTCAAAAAATAATTTTTTACTGTCGCAAATTTTAATTACGCCAGGGATTGCCTTTTCTATAGTAAATTATTCAAAAAATAATTTTTTACTGTCGCAAATTTTAAATATCCCAGGGATTGCCTTTTCTACAGTAAATTTCTCACAAATTAATTTTTTACTGTCGCAAATTTTAAATACGCCAGGGATTGCCTTTTCTATAGTAAATTTCTCACAAAATAATTTTATACTGTCGCAAATTTTAAATACGCCAGGGATTGCCTTTTCTATAGTAAATTATTCAAAAAATAATTTTCTACTGTCGCAAATTTTAATTGCGCCAGGGATTGCCTTTTCTATAGTAAATTATTCAAAAAATAATTTTTTACTGTCGCAAATTTTAATTACGCCAGGGATTGCCTTTTCTATAGTAAATTATTCAAAAAATAATTTTCTACTGTCGCAAATTGTAATTGCGCCAGGGATTGCCTTTTCTATAGTAAATTATTCAAAAAATAATTTTTTACTGTCGGAAATTTTAATTACGCCAGGGATTGCCTTTTCTATAGTAAATTATTCAAAAAATAATTTTATACTGTCGCAAATTTTAATTACGCCAGGGATTGCCTTTTCTATAGTAAATTATTCAAAAAATAATTTTTTATTGTCGCAAATTTTAAATACGCCAGGGATTGCCTTTTCTATAGTAAATTATTCAAAAAATAATTTTTTACTGTCGCAAATTTTAATTACGCCAGGGATTGCCTTTTCTATAGTAAATTATTCAAAAAATAATTTTTTACTGTCGCAAATTTTAAATACGCCAGGGATTGCCTTTTCTATAGTAAATTATTTAAAAAATAATTTTCTACTGTCGCAAATTTTAATTACGCCAGGGATTGCCTTTTCTATAGTAAATTATTCAAAAAATAATTTTCTACTGTCGCAAATTGTAAGTGCGCCAGGGATTGCCTTTTCTATAGTAAATTATTCAAAAATAATTTTTTACTGTCGCAAATTTTAATTACGCCAGGGATTGCCTTTTCTATAGTAAATTATTCAAAAAATAATTTTTTACTGTCGCAAATTTTAAATACGCCAGGGATTGCCTTTTCTATAGTAAATTATTCAAAAAATAATTTTTTACTGTCGCAAATTTTAAATATCACAGGTATTGCCTTTTCTATAGTAAATTTCTCACAAATTAATTTTTTACTGTCGCAAATTTTAAATACGCCATGGATTGCCTTTTCTATAGTAAATTATTCAAAAAATAATTTTTTACTGTCGCAAATTTCAAATCCGCCAGGGATTGCCTTTTCTATAGTAAATTATTCAAAAAAATAATTTTTTACTATCGCAAGTTTTAATTGCGCCAGGGATTGCCTTTTCTACAGTAAATTTTTCAAAATATTAATTTTTTACTGTCGCAAATTTTAAATACGCCAGGGATTGCCTTTTTCGATAGTAAATTATTCAAAAAATAATTTTCTACTGTCGCAAATTTTAATTACGCCAGGGATTGCCTTTTCTATAGTAAATTTTGCAAAAAAAAATTTTTTTACTGTCGCAAATTTTAAATATCCCAGGGATTGCCTTTTCTATAGTAAATTATTCAAAAAATAATTTTTTACTGTCGCAAATTTTAAATACGCCAGGGATTGCCTTTTCTATAGTAAATTATTCAAAAAATAATTTTTTGCTGTCGCAAATTTTAAGTGCGCCAGGGATTGCCTTTTCTATAGTAAATTATTCAAAAAATTATTTTCAACTGTCGCAAATTCTAATTACGCCAGGGATTGCCTTTTCTATAGTAAATTATTCAAAAAATAATTTTATACTGTCGCAAATTTTAAGTGCGCCAGGGATTGCCTTTTCTATAGTAAATTTCTCACAAATTAATTTTTTACTGTCGCAAATTTTAAATACGCCAGGGATTGCCTTTTCTATAGTAAATTATTCAAAAAATAATTTTTTACTGTCGCAAATTTCAAATCCGCCAGGGATTGCCTTTTCTATAGTAAATTATTGAAAAAATAATTTTTTACTATCGCAAGTTTTAATTGCTCCAAGGATTGCCTTTTCTACAGTAAATTTTTCAAAATATTAATATTTTTTACTGTCGCAAATTCTAAATACGCCAGGGATTGCCTTTTCTATAGTAAATTATTCAAAAAAATAATTTTCTACTGTCGCAAATTTTAATTACGCCAGGGATTGCCTTTTCTATAGTAAATTATTCAAAAAATAATTTTTTACTGTCGCAAATTTTAAGTGCGCCAGGGATTGCCTTTTCTATAGTAAATTATTCAAAAAATAATTTTTTACTGTCGCAAATTTTAAATACGCCAAGGATTGCCTTTTCTATAGTAAATTTTGCAAAAAAATAATTTTTTACTCTCGCAAATTTTAAATATCCCAGGGATTGCCTTTTCTATACCAAATTTCTCACAAATTAATTATCTACTGTCGCAAATTTTAATTACGCCAGGGATTGCCTTTTCTATAGTAAATTATTCAAAAAATAATTTTCTACTGTCGCAAATTTTAAATATCCCAGGGATTGCCTTTTCTATAGTGAATTATTCAAAAAATAATTTTTTACTGTCGCAAATTTTAATTACGCCAGGGATTGCCTTTTCTATAGTAAATTATTCAAAAAATTATTTTTTACTGTCGCAAATTTCAAGTGCGCCAGGGATTGCCTTCTCTATAGTAAATTATTCAAAAAATAATTTTTTACTGTCGCAAATTTTAATTACGCCAGGGATTGCCTTTTCTATAGTAAATTATTCAAAAAATAATTTTTTACTGTCGCAAATTTTAAATACGCCAGGGATTGCCTTTTCTATAGTAAATTATTCAAAAAATAATTTTTTACTGTCGCAAATTTTAAATATCACAGGGATTGCCTTTTCTATAGTAAATTATTCAAAAAATAATTTTTTACTGTCGCAAATTTTAATTACGCCAGGGATTGCCTTTTCTATAGTAAATTATTCAAAAAATAATTTTTTACTGTCGCAAATTTTAAGTGCGCCAGGGATTGCCTTTTCTATAGTAAATTATTCAAAAAATAATTTTTTACTGTCGCAAATTTTAATTATTTTACTTACGCCAGAGATTGCCTTTTCTATAGTAAATTATTCAAAAAAATAATTTTCTACTGTCGCAAATTTTAATTACGCCAGGGATTGCCTTTTCTATAGTAAATTATTCAAAAAATACTTTTTTACTGTCGCAAATTTTAAATACGCCAGGGATTGCCTTTTCTATAGTAAATTATTCAAAAAATAATTTTTTACTGTCGCAAATTTTAAATATCACAGGGATTGCCTTTTCTATAGTAAATTTCTCACAAATTAATTTTTTACTGTCGCAAATTTTAAATACGCCAAGGATTGCCTTTTCTATAGTAAATTATTCAAAAAATAATTTTTTACTGTCGCAAATTTCAAATCCGCCAGGGATTGCCTTTTCTATAGTAAATTATACAAAAAATAATTTTTTACTATCGCAAGTTATAATTGCGCCAGGGATTGCCTTTTCTACAGTAAATTTTTCAAAATATTAATTTTTTACTGTCGCAAATTTTAAATACGACAGGGATTGCCTTTTCTATATTAAATTATTCAAAAAATAATTTTTTACTGTCGCAAATTTTAAATACGCCAGGGATTGCCTTTTCTATAGTAAATTATTCAAAAAATAATTTTTTACTGTCGCAAATTTTATATATCACAGGGATTGCCTTTTCTATAGTAAATTTCTCACAAATTAATTTTTTACTGTCGCAAATTTTAAATACGCCAGGGATTGCCTTTTCTATAGTAAATTATTCAAAAAATAATTTTTTACTGTCGCAAATTTCAAATCCGCCAGGGATTGCCTTTTCTATAGTAAATTATTCAAAAAATAATTTTTTACTATCGCAAGTTTTAATTGCGCCAGGGTTTGCCTTTTCTACAGTAAATTTTTCAAAATATTAATTTTTTACTGTCGCAAATTTTAAATACGCCAGGGATTGCCTTTTCTATAGTAAATTATTCAAAAAATAATTTTCTACTGTCGCAAATTTTAAATATCCCAGGGATTGCCTTTTCTATAGTAAATTTCTCACAAATTAATTTCTTACTGTCGCAAATTTTAATTGCGCCAGGGATTGCCTTTTCTATAGTAAATTATTCAAAAAATAACTTTTTACTGTCGCAAATTTTAAATATCCCAGGGATTGCCTTTTCTATAGTAAATTATTCAAAAAATAATTTTTTACTGTCGCAAATTTTAATTACGCCAGGGATTGCCTTTTCTATAGTAAATTATTCAAAAAATAATTTTTTACTGTCGCAAATTTTAAGTGCGCCAGGGATTGCCTTTTCTATAGTAAATTATTCAAAAAATAATTTTTTACTGTCGCAAATTTTAATTATTTTACTTACGCCAGAGATTGCCTTTTCTATAGTAAATTATTCAAAAAAATAATTTTCTACTGTCGCAAATCTTAATTACGCCAGGGATTGCCTTTTCTATAGTAAATTATTCAAAAAATAATTTTCAACTGTCGCAAATTTTAATTACGCCAGGGATTGCCTTTTCTATAGTAAATTATTCAAAAAATAATTTTTTACTGTCGCAAATTTTAATTACGCCAGGGATTGCCTTTTCTAAAGTAAATTATTCAAAAAATAATTTTTTACTGTCCCAAATTTCAAATCCGCCAGGGATTGCCTTTTCTACAGTAAATTTTGCAAAAAATAATTTCTTACTGTCGCAAATTTTAATTGCGCCAGGGATTGCCTTTTCTACAGTAAATTATTCACAAAATAATTTTTTACTGTCGCAAATTTTAATTGCGCCAGGGATTGCCTTTTCTATAGTAAATTATTCAAAAAATAATTTTTTACTGTCGCAAATTTTAATTACGCCAGGGATTGCCTTTTCTATAGTAAATTATTCAAAAAATAATTTTATACTGTCGCAAATTTTAAGTGCGCCAGGGATTGCATTTTCTATAGTAAATTATTCAAAAAATAATTTTCTACTGTCGCAAATTTTAATTGCGCCAGGGATTGCCTTTTCTATACTAAATTATTCAAAAAATTAATTTTTTACTGTGGCAAATTTTAAATACGCCAGGGATTGCCTTTTCTATAGTAAATTATTCAAAAAATAATTTTTTACTATCGCAAGTTTTAATTGCGCCAGGAATTGCCTTTTCTATAGTAAATTATTAAAAAAATAATATTTTACTGTCGAAAATTTTAATTACGCCAGGGATTGCCTTTTTCTATAGTAAATTATTCAAAAAATAATTGTTTACTGTCGCAAATTTTAATTACGCCAGGGATTGCCTTTTCTATAGTAAATTTTGCAAAAAATAATTTTATTCTGTCGCAAATTTTAATTACGCCAGGGATTGCCTTTTCTATAGTAAATTATTCAAAAAATAATTTTTTACGGTCGCAAATTTCAAATCCGCCAGGGATTGCCTTTTCTATAGTAAATTATTCAAAAAATAATTTTTTACTATCGCAAGTTTTAATTGCGCCAGGGATTGCCTTTTCTATAATAAATTATTCAAAAAATAATTTTTTACTGTCGCAAATTTTAATTGCGCCAGGGATTGCCTTTTCTATAGTAAATTATTCAAAAAATAATTTTCTACTGTCGCAAATTTTAATTACGCCAGGGATTGCCTTTTCTATAGTAAATTATTCAAAAAATAATTTTCTACTGTCGCAAGTTTTAATTGCGCCAGGGATTGCCTTTTCTATAGTAAATTTCTCACAAATTAATTTTTTACTGTCGCAAATTTTAAATAAGCCAGGGATTGCCTTTTCTATAGTAAATTATTCAAAAAATAATTTTTTACTGTCGCAAATTTTAAGTGCGCCAGGGATTGCCTTTTCTATAGTAAATTATTCAAAAAATAATTTTTTACTGTCGCAAATTTCAAATCCGCCAGGGATTGCCTTTTCTATAGTAAATTATTCAAAAAATAATTTTTTACTATCGCAAGTTTTAATTGCGCCAGGGATTGCCTTTTCTACAGTAAATTTTTCAAAATATTAATTTTTTACTGTCGCAAATTTTAATTACGCCAGGGATTGCCTTCTCTACAGTAAATTATTCAAAAAATAATTTTCAACTGTCGCAAATTTTAATTACGCCACGGATTGCCTTTTCTATAGTAAATTTTTCAAAAAATAATTTTCAACTGTCGCAAATTTTAAATACGCCATGGATTGCCTTTTCTATAGTAAATTATTCAAAAAATAATTTTCTACTGTCGCAAATTTTAAATACGCCAGGGATTGCCTTTTCTATAGTAAATTATTGAAAAAATAATTTTCTACTGTCGCAAATTTTAATTACGCCAGGGATTGCCTTTTCTATAGTAAATTATTCAAAAAATAATTTTTTACTGTCGCAAATTTTAAATACGCCAGGGATTGCCTTTTCTATAGTAAATTTTGCAAAAAAATAATTTTTTACTGTCGCAAATTTTAAATATCCCAGGAATGGCCTTTTCTATAGTAAAATTCTCACAAATTAATTTTTAACTGTCGCAAATTTTAAATACGCCAGGGATTGCATTTTCTATAGTAAATTATTCAAAAAATAATTTTTTACTGTCGCAAATTTTAAATACGCCAGGGATTGCCTTTTCTATAGTAAATTTTGCAAAAAAATAATTTTCTACTGTCGCAAATTTTAATTACGTCTGGGATTGCCTTTTCTATAGTAAATTATTCAAAAAATAATTTTCTACTGTCGCAAATTTTAATTACGCCAGGGATTGCCTTTTCTACAGTAAATTATTCAAAAAATAATTTTTCACTATCGCAAGTTTTAATTGCGCCAGGGATTGCCTTTTCTACAGTAAATTTTTCAAAATATTAATTTTTTACTGTCGCAAATTTTAAATACGCCAGGCCTTTTCTATAGTAAATTTTTCAAAATATTAATTTTTTACTGTCGCAAATTTTAAATACGCCAGGGATTGCCTTTTCTATAGTAAATTTCTCACAAATTAATTTTTTACTGTCGCAAATTTTAAGTGCGCCAGGTATTGCCTTTTCTATAGTAAATTATTCAAAAAATAATTTTCAACTGTCGCAAATTTTAATTACGCCAGGGATTGCCTTTTCTATAGTAAATTATTCAAAAAATAATTTTTTACTGTCGCAAATTTTAATTACGCCAGGGATTGCCTTTTCTATAGTAAATTATTCAAAAAATAATTTTCTACTGTCGCAAATTTTAATTACGCCAGGGATTGCCTTTTCTATAGTAAATTATTCAAAAAATAATTTTTTACTGTCGCAAATTTTAAATACGCCAGGGATTGCCTTTTCTATAGTAAATTTTGCAAAAAAATAATGTTTTACTGTCGCAAATTTTAAATATCCCAGGAATTTCCTTTTCTATAGTAAAATTCTCACAAATTAATTTTTTACTGTCGCAAATTTTAAATACGCCAGGGATTGCATTTTCTATAGTAAATTATTCAAAAAATAATTTTTTACTGTCGCAAATTTTAAGTGCGCCAGGGATTGCCTTTTCTATAGTAAATTATTCAAAAAATAATTTTTTACTGTCGCAAATTTTAAATACGCCAGGGATTGCCTTTTCTATAGTAAATTTTGCAAAAAAATAATTTTCTACTGTCGCAAATTTTAATTACGCCAGGGATTGCCTTTTCTATAGTAAATTATTCAAAAAATAATTTTCTACTGTCGCAAATTTTAATTACGCCAGGGATTGCCTTTTCTACAGTAAATTATTCAAAAAATAATTTTTTACTATCGCAAGTTTTAATTGCGCCAGGGATTGCCTTTTCTACAGTAAATTTTTCAAAATATTAATTTTTTACTGTCGCAAATTTTAAATACACCAGGCCTTTTCTATAGTAAATTATTCATAAAATAATTTTTTACTGTCGCAAATTTTAATTACGCCAGGGATTGCCTTTTCTATAGTAAATTTTGCAAAAAAATAATTTTCTACTGTCGCAAATTTTAATTACGCCAGGGATTGCCTTTTCTATAGTAAAGTATTCAAAAAATAATTTTCTACTGTCGCAAATTTTAAATACGCCAGGGATTGCATTTTCTATAGTAAATTATTCAAAAAATAATTTTTTACTGTCGCAAATTTTAAGTGCGCCAGGGATTGCCTTTTCTATAGTAAATTATTCAAAAAATAATTTTTTACTGTCGCAAATTTTAAATACGCCAGGGATTGCCTTTTCTATAGTAAATTTTGCAAAAAAATAATTTTCTACTGTCGCAAATTTTAAACACGCCAGGGGTTGCCTTTTCTATAGTAAATTATTCAAAAAATAATTTTATACTGTCGCAAATTTTAATTACGCCAGGGATTGCCTTTTCTATAGTAAATTATTCAAAAAATAATTTTATACTGTCGCAAATTTTAATTACGCCAGGGATTGCCTTTTCTATAGTAAATTATTCAAAAAATAATTTTCTACTGTCGCAAATTTTAAATACGGCAGGGATTGCCTTTTCTATAGTAAATTATTCAAAAAATAATTTTCTACTGTCGCAAATTTTAATTGCGCCAGGGATTGCCTTTTCTATAGTAAATTATTCAAAAAATAATTTTTAACTGTCGCAAATTTTAATTACGCCAGGGATTGCCTTTTCTATAGTAAATTATTCAAAAAATAATTTTCTACTGTCGCAAATTTTAATTACGCCAGGGATTGCCTTTTCTATAGTAAATTATTCAAAAAATAATTTTCAACTGTCGCAAATTTTAGTTACGACAGGGATTGCCTTTTCTATAGTAAATTATTCAAAAAATAATTTTCTACTGTCGAAAATTTTAATTACGCCAGGGATTGCCTTTTCTATAGTAAATTATTCAAAAAATAATTTTCAACTGTCGCAAATTTTAATTACGCCAGGGATTGCCTTTTCTATAGTAAATTATTCAAAAAATAATTTTTTACTGTCGCAAATTTTAAATACGTCAGGGATTGCCTTTTCTATAGTAAATTATTCAAAAAATAATTTTCTACTGTCGCAAATTTTAATTACGCCAGGGATTGCCTTTTCTATAGTAAATTATTCAAAAAATAATTTTATACTGTCGCAAATTTTAAATACGCCAGGGATTGCCTTTTCTATAGTAAATTATTCAAAAAATAATTTTATACTGTCGCAAATTTTAATTACGCCAGGGATTGCCTTTTCTATAGTACATTATTCCAAAAATAATTTTTTACTGTCGCAAATTTTAAGTGCGCCAGGGATTGCCTTTTCTATAGTAAATTATTCAAAAAATAATTTTTTACTGTCGCAAATTTCAAATCCGACAGGGATTGCCTTTTCTATAGTAAATTATTCAAAAAATAATTTTCTACTGTCGCAAATTTTAATTGCGACAGGGATTGCCTTTTCTACAGTAAATTATTCAAAAAATAATTTTTTACTGTCGCAAATTTTAATTACGCCAGGGATTGCCTTTTCTATAGTAAATTATTAAAAAAATAAGTTTTTACTGTCGCAAATTTCAAATCCGCCAGGGATTGCCTTTTCTATAGTAAATTATTCAAAAAATAATTTTTTACTGTCGCAAATTTTAAATACGCCAGGGATTGCCTTTTCTATAGTAAATTATTCAAAAAATAATTTTATACTGTCGCAAATTTTAATTACGCCAGGGATTGCATTTTCTATAGTAAATTATTCAAAAAATAATTTTTTACTGTCGAAAATTTTAAGTGCGCCAGGGATTGCCTTTTCTATAGTAAATTATTCAAAAAATAATTTTTTACTGTCGCAAATTTCAAATCCGCCAGGGATTGCCTTTTCTATAGTAAATTATTCAAAATATAATTTTCTACTGTCGCAAATTTTAATTGCGCCAGGGATTGCCTTTTCTATAGTAAATTTCTCACAAATTAATTTTTTACTATCGCAAATTTTAAGTGCGCCAGGGATTGCCTTTTCTATAGTAAATTATTCAAAAAATAATTTTATACTGTCGCAAATTTTAATTACGCCAGGGATTGCCTTTTCTATAGTAAATTATTCAAAAAATAATTTTTTACTGTCGCAAATTTTAAATACGCCAGGGATTGCCTTTTCTATAGTAAATTATTCAAAAAATAATTTTCTACTGTCGCAAATTTTAATTGCGACAGGGATTGCCTTTTCTACAGTAAATTATTCAAAAAATAATTTTTTACTGTCGCAAATTTTAATTACGCCAGGGATTGCCTTTTCTATAGTAAATTATTCAAAAAATAATTTTTTACTGTCGCAAATTTCAAATCCGCCAGGGATTGCCTTTTCTATAGTAAATTATTCAAAAAATAATTTTTTACTGTCGCAAATTTTAAATACGCCAGGGATTGCCTTTTCTATAGTAAATTATTCAAAAAATAATTTTATACTGTCGCAAATTTTAATTACGCCAGGGAATGCATTTTCTATAGTAAATTATTCAAAAAATAATTTTTTACTGTCGCAAATTTTAAGTGCGCCAGGGATTGCCTTTTCTATAGTAAATTATTCAAAAAATAATTTTTTACTGTCGCAAATTTCAAATCCGCCAGGGATTGCCTTTTCTATAGTAAATTATTCAAAAAATAATTTTCTACTGTCGCAAATTTTAATTGCGCCAGGGATTGCCTTTACTATAGTAAATTTCTCACAAATTAATTTTTTACTATCGCAAATTTTAAGTGCGCCAGGGATTGCCTTTTCTATAGTAAATTATTCAAAAAATAATTTTATACTGTCGCAAATTTTAATTACGCCAGGGATTGCCTTTTCTATAGTAAATTATTCAAAAAATAATTTTTTACTGTCGCAAATTTTAAATACGCCAGGGATTGCCTTTTCTATAGTAAATTATTCAAAAAATAATTTTATACTGTCGCAAATTTTAATTACGCCAGGGATT
Source organism: Dioctria linearis (assembly GCA_963930735.1). Taxonomy (NCBI): domain Eukaryota; kingdom Metazoa; phylum Arthropoda; class Insecta; order Diptera; family Asilidae; genus Dioctria; species Dioctria linearis. The sequence goes on from CAWVNZ010000265.1 coordinate 38,207, forward strand.
GCCTTTTCTATAGTAAATTATTCAAAAAATAATTTTTTACTGTCGCAAATTTTAAGTGCGCCAGGGATTGCCTTTTCTATAGTAAATTATTCAAAAAATAATTTTTACTGTCGCAAATTTTAAATACGCCAGGGATTGCTTTTCTATAGTAAATTATTCAAAAAATAATTTTCTACTGTCGCAAATTTTAAATACGCCAGGGATTGCCTTTTCTATAGTAAATTATTCAAAAAATAATTTTTTACTGTCGCAAATTTAAAGTGCGCCAGGGATTGCCTTTTCTATAGTAAATTATTCAAAAAATAATTTTTTACTGTCGCAAATTTTAATTACGCCAGGGATTGCCTTTTCTATAGTAAATTATTCAAAAAATAATTTTAACTGTCGCAAATTTTAAATACGCCAGGGATTGCCTTTTCTATAGTAAATTTTGCAAAAAAATAATTTTTTACTGTCGCAAATTTTAAATATCCCAGGGATTGCCTTTTCTATAGTAAATTTCTCACAAATTAATTTTTTGCTGTCGCAAATTTTAAATACGCCAGGGATTGCCTTTTCTATAGTAAATTATTCAAAAAAATAATTTTCTACTGTCGCAAATTTTAATTACGCCAGGGATTGCCTTTTCTATAGTAAATTATTAAAAAAATAATTTTCTACTGTCGCAAATTTTAATTACGCCAGGGATTGCCTTGTCTATAGCAAATTATTCAAAAAATAATTTTCTACTGTCGCAAATTTTAATTACGCCAGGGATTGCCTTTTCTATAGTAAATTATTCAAAAAATAATTTTTTACTGTCGCAAATTTTAAATACGCCAGGGATTGCCTTTTCTATAGTAAATTATTCAAAAAATAATTTTTTACTGTCGCAAATTTTAAATATCCCAGGGATTGCCTTTTCTACAGTAAATTTCTCACAAATTAATTTTTTACTGTCGCAAATTTTAATTGCGCCAGGGATTGCCTTTTCTATAGTAAATTATTCAAAAAATAATTTTCAACTGTCGCAAATTTTAATTGTGCCAGGGATTGCCTTTTCTATAGTAAATTATTCAAAAAATAATTTTCAACTGTCGCAAATTGTAATTGCGCCAGGGATTGCCTTTTCTATAGTAAATTATTCAAAAAATAATTTTCAACTGTCGCAAATTTTAATTACGCATGGGATTGCCTTTTCTATAGTAAATTATTCAAAAAATAATTTTCAACTGTCGCAGATTTTAATTACGCCAGGGATTGCCTTTTCTATAGTAAATTATTCAAAAAATAATTTTCAACTGTCGCAAATTTTAATTACGCCAGGGATTGCCTTTTCTATAGTAAATTATTCAAAAAATAATTTTCTACTGTCGCAAATTTTAATTACGCCAGGGATTGCCTTTTCTATAGTAAATTATTCAAAAAATAATTTTCAACTGTCGCAAATTTTAATTACGCCAGGGATTGCCTTTTCTATAGTAAATTATTCAAAAAATAATTTTCAACTGTCGCAAATTTTAATTACGCCAGGGATTGCCTTTTCTATAGTAAATTATTCAAAAAATAATTTTCAACTGTCGCAAATTTTAATTGCGCCAGGGATTGCCTTTTCTACAGTAAATTATTCAAAAAATAATTTTTTACTGTCGCAAATTTTAATTGCGCCAGGGATTGCCTTTTCTATAGTAAATTATTCAAAAAATAATTTTTTACTGTCGCAAATTTTAATTACGCCAGGGATTGCCTTTTCTATAGTAAATTATTCAAAAAATAATTTTTACTGTCGCAAATTTCAAATCCGCCAGGGATTGCCTTTTCTATAGTAAATTATTCAAAAAATAATTTTCTACTGTCGCAAATTTTAATTGCGCCAGGGATTGCCTTTTCTATAGTAAATTATTCAAAAAATAATTTTTTACTGTCGCAAATTTTAAATACGCCAGGGATTGCCTTTTCTATAGTAAATTTTGCAAAAAAATAATTTTCAACTGTCGCAAATTTTAAATACGCCAGGGATTGCCTTTTCTATAGTAAATTATTCAAAAAATAATTTTCTACTGTCGCAAATTTTAATTACGCCAGGGACTGCCTTTTCTATAGTAAATTTCTCACAAATTAATTTTTTACGGTCGCAAATTTTAATTACGCCAGGGATTGCCTTTTCTATAGTAAATTATTCAAAAAATAATTTTATACTCTCGCAAATTTTAATTGCGCCAGGGATTGCCTTTTCTATAGTAAATTATTCAAAAAATAATTTTCAACTGTCGCAAATTTTAATTGCGCCAGGGATTGCCTTTTCTATAGTAAATTATTCAAAAAATAATTTTCAACTGTCGCAAATTGTAATTGTGCCAGGGATTGCCTTTTCTATAGTAAATTATTCAAAAAATAATTTTCAACTGTCGCAAATTTTAATTACGCCTGGGATTGCCTTTGCTATGGTAAATTATTCAAAAAATAATTTTCAACTGTCGCAAATTTTAATTACGCCAGGGATTGCCTTTTCTATAGTAAATTATTCAAAAAATAATTTTCAACTGTCGCAAATTTTAATTGCGACAGGGATTGCCTTTTCCATAGTAAATTATTCAAAAAATAATTTTCAACTGTCGCAAATTGTAATTGCGCCAGGGATTGCCTTTTCTATAGTAAATTATTCAAAAAATAATTTTCAACTGTCGCAAATTTTAATTACGCCAGGGATTGCCTTTTCTATAGTAAATTATTCAAAAAATAATTTTCATCTGTCGCAAATTTTAATTACGCCAGGGATTGCCTTTTCTATAGTAAATTATTCAAAAAATAATTTTCAACTGTCGCAAATTTTAATTACGCCAGGGATTGCCTTTTCTATAGTAAATTATTCAAACAATAATTTTTCTACTGTCGCAAATTTTAATTACGCCAGGGATTGCCTTTTCTATAGTAAATTATTCAAAAAATAATTTTCAACTGTCGCAAATTTTAATTACGCCAGGGATTGCCTTTTCTACAGTAAATTATTCAAAAAATAATTTTTTACTGTCGCAAATTTTAATTGCGCCAGGGATTGCCTTTTCTATAGTAAATTATTAAAAAAAAAATTTTTTACTGTCGCAAATTTTAATTACGCCAGGGATTGCCTTTCCAATAGTAAATTATTCAAAAAATAATTTTTACTGTCGCAAATTTCAAATCCGCCAGGGATTGCCTTTTCTATAGTAAATTATTCAAAAAATAATTTTCTACTGTCTCAAATTTTAATTGCGCCAGGGATTTCCGTTTCTATAGTAAATTATTCAAAAAATAATTTTTTACTGTCGCAAATTTTAAATACGCCAGGGATTGCCTTTTCTATAGTAAATTTTGCAAAAAAATAATTTTCAACTGTCGCAAATTTTAAATACGTCAGGGATTGCCTTTTCTATAGTAAATTATTCAAAAAATAATTTTCTACTGTCGCAAATTTTAATTACGCCAGGGATTGCCTTTTCTATAGTAAATTATTCAAAAAATAATTTTTTACTGTCGCAAATTTTAAATACGCCAGGGATTGCCTTTTCTATAGTAAATTATTCAAAAAATAATTTTCTACTGTCGCAAATTTTAATTACGCCAGGGATTGCCTTTTCTATAGTAAATTATTCAAAAAATAATTTTATACTGTCGCAAATTTTAAATACGCCAGGGATTGCCTTTTCTATAGTAATTTATTCAAAAAATAATTTTATACTGTCGCAAATTTTAATTACGCCAGGGATTGCCTTTTCTATAGTACATTATTCCAAAAATAATTTTTTACTGTCGCAAATTTTAAGTGCGCCAGGGATTGCCTTTTCTATAGTAAATTATTCAAAAAATTATTTTTTACTGTCGCAAATTTCAAATCCGACAGGGATTGCCTTTTCTATAGTAAATTATTCAAAAAATAATTTTCTACTGTCGCAAATTTTAATTGCGACAGGAATTGCCTTTTCTACAGTAAATCATTCAAAAAATAATTTTTTACTGTCGCAAATTTTAATTACGCCAGGGATTGCCTTTTCTATAGTAAATTATTCAAAAAATAATTTTTTACTGTCGCAAATTTCAAATCCGCCAGGGATTGCCTTTTCTATAGTAAATTATTCAAAAAATAATTTTTTACTGTCGCAAATTTTAAATACGCCAGGGATTGCCTTTTCTATAGTAAATTATTCAAAAAATAATTTTATACTGTCGCAAATTTTAATTACGCCAGGGATTGCATTTTCTATAGTAAATTATTCAAAAAATAATTTTTTACTGTCGAAAATTTTAAGTGCGCCAGGGATTGCCTTTTCTATAGTAAATTATTCAAAAAATAATTTTTTACTGTCGCAAATTTCAAATCCGCCAGGGATTGCCTTTTCTATAGTAAATTATTCAAAATATAATTTTCTACTGTCGCAAATTTTAATTGCGCCAGGGATTGCCTTTTCTATAGTAAATTTCTCACAAATTAATTTTTTACTATCGCAAATTTTAAGTGCGCCAGGGATTGCCTTTTCTATAGTAAATTATTCAAAAAATAATTTTATACTGTCGCAAATTTTAATTACGCCAGGGATTGCCTTTTCTATAGTAAATTATTCAAAAAATAATTTTTTACTGTCGCAAATTTTAAATACGCCAGGGATTGCCTTTTCTATAGTAAATTATTCAAAAAATAATTTTCTACTGTCGCAAATTTTAATTGCGACAGGGATTGCCTTTTCTACAGTAAATTATTCAAAAAATAATTTTTTACTGTCGCAAATTTTAATTACGCCAGGGATTGCCTTTTCTATAGTAAATTATTCAAAAAATAATTTTTTACTGTCGCAAATTTCAAATCCGCCAGGGATTGCCTTTTCTATAGTAAATTATTCAAAAAATAATTTTTTACTGTCGCAAATTTTAAATACGCCAGGGATTGCCTTTTCTATAGTAAATTATTCAAAAAATAATTTTATACTGTCGCAAATTTTAATTACGCCAGGGAATGCATTTTCTATAGTAAATTATTCAAAAAATAATTTTTTACTGTCGCAAATTTTAAGTGCGCCAGGGATTGCCTTTTCTATAGTAAATTATTCAAAAAATAATTTTTTACTGTCGCAAATTTCAAATCCGCCAGGGATTGCCTTTTCTATAGTAAATTATTCAAAAAATAATTTTCTACTGTCGCAAATTTTAATTGCGCCAGGGATTGCCTTTTCTATAGTAAATTTCTCACAAATTAATTTTTTACTATCGCAAATTTTAAGTGCGCCAGGGATTGCCTTTTCTATAGTAAATTATTCAAAAAATAATTTTATACTGTCGCAAATTTTAATTACGCCAGGGATTGCCTTTTCTATAGTAAATTATTCAAAAAATAATTTTTTACTGTCGCAAATTTTAAATACGCCAGGGATTGCCTTTTCTATAGTAAATTATTCAAAAAATAATTTTATACTGTCGCAAATTTTAATTACGCCAGGGATTGCCTTTTCTATAGTAAATTATTCAAGAAATAATTTTTTACTGTCGCAAATTTTAAGTGCGCCAGGGATTGCCTTTTCTATAGTAAATTATTCAAAAAATAATTTTTACTGTCGCAAATTTTAAATACGCCAGGGATTGCTTTTCTATAGTAAATTATTCAAAAAATAATTTTCTACTGTCGCAAATTTTAAATACGCCAGGGATTGCCTTTTCTATAGTAAATTATTCAAAAAATAATTTTTTACTGTCGCAAATTTAAAGTGCGCCAGGGATTGCCTTTTCTATAGTAAATTATTCAAAAAATAATTTTTTACTGTCGCAAATTTTAATTACGCCAGGAATTGCCTTTTCTATAGTAAATTATTCAAAAAATAATTTTAACTTTCGCAAATTTTAAATACGCCAGGGATTGCCTTTTCTATAGTAAATTTTGCAAAAAAATAATTTTTTACTGTCGCAAATTTTAAATATCCCAGGGATTGCCTTTTCTATAGTAAATTTCTCACAAATTAATTTTTTGCTGTCGCAAATTTTAAATACGCCAGGGATTGCCTTTTCTATAGTAAATTATTCAAAAAAATAATTTTCTACTGTCGCAAATTTTAACTACGCCAGGGATTGCCTTTTCTATAGTAAATTATTAAAAAAATAATTTTCTACTGTCGCAAATTTTAATTACGCCAGGGATTGCCTTGTCTATAGCAAATTATTCAAAAAATAATTTTCTACTGTCGCAAATTTTAATTACGCCAGGGATTGCCTTTTCTATAGTAAATTATTCAAAAAATAATTTTTTACTGTCGCAAATTTTAAATACGCCAGGGATTGCCTTTTCTATAGTAAATTATTCAAAAAATAATTTTTTACTGTCGCAAATTTTAAATATCCCAGGGATTGCCTTTTCTACAGTAAATTTCTCACAAATTAATTTTTTACTGTCGCAAATTTTAATTGCGCCAGGGATTGCCTTTTCTATAGTAAATTATTCAAAAAATAATTTTCAACTGTCGCAAATTTTAATTGTGCCAGGGATTGCCTTTTCTATAGTAAATTATTCAAAAAATAATTTTCAACTGTCGCAAATTGTAATTGCGCCAGGGATTGCCTTTTCTATAGTAAATTATTCAAAAAATAATTTTCAACTGTCGCAAATTTTAATTACGCATGGGATTGCCTTTTCTATAGTAAATCATTCAAAAAATAATTTTCAACTGTCGCAAATTTTAATTACGCCAGGGATTGCCTTTTCTATAGTAAATTATTCAAAAAATAATTTTCAACTGTCGCAAATTTTAATTACGCCAGGGATTGCCTTTTCTATAGTAAATTATTCAAAAAATAATTTTCTACTGTCGCAAATTTTAATTACGCCAGGGATTGCCTTTTCTATAGTAAATTATTCAAAAAATAATTTTCAACTGTCGCAAATTTTAATTACGCAGGGATTGCCTTTTCTATAGTAAATTATTCAAAAAATAATTTTCAACTGTCGCAAATTTTAATTACGCCAGGGATTGCCTTTTCTATAGTAAATTATTCAAAAAATAATTTTCAACTGTCGCAAATTTTAATTGCGCCAGGGATTGCCTTTTCTACAGTAAATTATTCAAAAAATAATCTTTTACTGTCGCAAATTTTAATTGCGCCAGGGATTGCCTTTTCTATAGTAAATTATTCAAAAAATAATTTTTTACTGTCGCAAATTTTAATTACGCCAGGGATTGCCTTTTCTATAGTAAATTATTCAAAAAATAATTTTTACTGTCGCAAATTTCAAATCCGCCAGGGATTGCCTTTTCTATAGTAAATTATTCAAAAAATAATTTTCTACTGTCGCAAATTTTAATTGCGCCAGGGATTGCCTTTTCTATAGTAAATTATTCAAAAAATAATTTTTTACTGTCGCAAATTTTAAATACGCCAGGGATTGCCTTTTCTATAGTAAATTTTGCAAAAAAATAATTTTCAACTGTCGCAAATTTTAAATACGCCAGGGATTGCCTTTTCTGCCTTTTCTATAGTAAATTATTCAAAAAATAATTTTCTACTGTCGCAAATTTTAATTACGCCAGGGACTGCCTTTTCTATAGTAAATTTCTCACAAATTAATTTTTTACGGTCGCAAATTTTAATTACGCCAGGGATTGCCTTTTCTATAGTAAATTATTCAAAAAATAATTTTATACTCTCGCAAATTTTAATTGCGCCAGGGATTGCCTTTTCTATAGTAAATTATTCAAAAAATAATTTTCAACTGTCGCAAATTTTAATTGCGCCAGGGATTGCCTTTTCTATAGTAAATTATTCAAAAAATAATTTTCAACTGTCGCAAATTGTAATTGCGCCAGGGATTGCCTTTTCTATAGTAAATTATTCAAAAAATAATTTTCAACTGTCGCAAATTTTAATTACGCCTGGGATTGCCTTTGCTATGGTAAATTATTCAAAAAATAATTTTCAACTGTCGCAAATTTTAATTACGCCAGGGATTGCCTTTTCTATAGTAAATTATTCAAAAAATAATTTTCAACTGTCGCAAATTTTAATTGCGACAGGGATTGCCTTTTCTATAGTAAATTATTCAAAAAATAATTTTCAACTGTCGCAAATTGTAATTGCGCCAGGGATTGCCTTTTCTATAGTAAATTATTCAAAAAATAATTTTCAACTGTCGCAAATTTTAATTACGCCAGGGATTGCCTTTTCTATAGTAAATTATTCAAAAAATAATTTTCAACTGTCGCAAATTTTAATTACGCCAGGGATTGCCTTTTCTATAGTAAATTATTCAAAAAATAATTTTCAACTGTCGCAAATTTTAATTACGCCAGGGATTGCCTTTTCTATAGTAAATTATTCAAACAATAATTTTCTACTGTCGCAAATTTTAATTACGCCAGGGATTGCCTTTTCTATAGTAAATTATTCAAAAAATAATTTTCAACTGTCGCAAATTTTAATTGCGCCAGGGATTGCCTTTTCTACAGTAAATTATTCAAAAAATAATTTTTTACTGTCGCAAATTTTAATTGCGCCAGGGATTGCCTTTTCTATAGTAAATTATAAAAAAAAAAAATTTTTTACTGTCGCAAATTTTAATTACGCCAGGGATTGCCTTTCCAATAGTAAATTATTCAAAAAATAATTTTTACTGTCGCAAATTTCAAATCCGCCAGGGATTGCCTTTTCTATAGTAAATTATTCAAAAAATAATTTTCTACTGTCTCAAATTTTAATTGCGCCAGGGATTTCCGTTTCTATAGTAAATTATTCAAAAAATAATTTTTTACTGTCGCAAATTTTAAATACGCCAGGGATTGCCTTTTCTATAGTAAATTTTGCAAAAAAATAATTTTCAACTGTCGCAAATTTTAAATACGTCAGGGATTCCCTTTTCTATAGTAAATTATTCAAAAAATAATTTTCTACTGTCGCAAATTTTAATTACGCCAGGGATTGCATTTTCTGTAGTAAATTTCTCACAAATTAATTTTTTACTGTCGCAAATTTTAATTACGCCAGGGATTGCCTTTTCTATAGTAAATTATTCAAAAAATAATTTTATACTGTCGCAAATTTTAATTACGCCAGGGATTGCCTTTTCTATAGTAAATTATTCAAAAAATAATTTTTTACTGTCGCAAATTTTAAATATCCCAGAGATTGCCTTTTCTATAGTAAATTATTCAAAAAATAATTTTTTACTATCGCAAGTTTTAATTGCGCCAGGGATTGCCTTTTCTATAGTAAATTATTCAAAAAATAATTTTTTACTGTCGCAAATTTTAATTACGCCAGGGATTGCCTTTTATATAGTAAATTATTCAAAACATAATTTTCTACTGTCGCAAATTTTAATTACGCCAGGGATTGCCTTTTCTATAGTAAATTATTCAAAAAATAATTTTTTACTGTCTCAAATTTTAATTACGCCAGGGATTGCCTTTTCTATAGTAAATTATTCAAAAAATAATTTTCAACTGTCGCAAATTTTAATTACGCCAGAGATTGCCTATTCTATAGTAAATTATTCAAAAAATAATTTTTTACTGTCGCAAATTTTAATTGTGCCAGGGATTGCCTTTTCTATAGTAAATTTTGCAAAAAATAATTTTATACTGTCGCAAATTTTAATTACGCCAGGGATTGCCTTTTCTATAGTAAATTATTCAAAAAATAATTTTCTACTGTCGCAAATTTTAATTACGCCAGGGATTGCCTTTTCTATAGTAAATTTTGCAAAAAAATAATTTTTTACTGTCGCAAATTTTAAATATCCCAGGGATTGCCTTTTCTATAGTAAATTATTCAAAAAATAATTTTCTACTGTCGCAAATTTTAATTACGCCAGGGATTGCCTTTTCTATAGTAAATTTCTCACAAATTAATTTTTTACGGTCGCAAATTTTAATTACGCCAGGGATTGCCTTTTCTATAGTAAATTATTCAAAAAATAATTTTATACTCTCGCAAATTTTAATTGCGCCAGGGATTGCCTTTTCTATAGTAAATTATTCAAAAAATAATTTTCAACTGTCGCAAATTTTAATTGCGCCAGGGATTGCCTTTTCTATAGTAAATTATTCAAAAAATAATTTTCAACTGTCGCAAATTGTAATTGCGCCAGGGATTGCCTTTTCTATAGTAAATTATTCAAAAAATAATTTTCAACTGTCGCAAATTTTAATTACGCCTGGGATTGCCTTTGCTATGGTAAATTATTCAAAAAATAATTTTCAACTGTCGCAAATTTTAATTACGCCAGGGATTGCCTTTTCTATAGTAAATTATTCAAAAAATAATTTTCAACTGTCGCAAATTTTAATTGCGACAGGGATTGCCTTTTCTATAGTAAATTATTCAAAAAATAATTTTCAACTGTCGCAAATTGTAATTGCGCCAGGGATTGCCTTTTCTATAGTAAATTATTCAAAAAATAATTTTCAACTGTCGCAAATTTTAATTACGCCAGGGATTGCCTTTTCTATAGTAAATTATTCAAAAAATAATTTTCAACTGTCGCAAATTTTAATTACGCCAGGGATTGCCTTTTCTATAGTAAATTATTCAAAAAATAATTTTCAACTGTCGCAAATTTTAATTACGCCAGGGATTGCCTTTTCTATAGTAAATTATTCAAACAATAATTTTTCTACTGTCGCAAATTTTAATTACGCCAGGGATTGCCTTTTCTATAGTAAATTATTCAAAAAATAATTTTCAACTGTCGCAAATTTTAATTGCGCCAGGATTGCCTTTTCTACAGTAAATTATTCAAAAATAATTTTTACTGTCGCAAATTTTAATTGCGCCAGGGATTGCTTTTCTATAGTAAATTATAAAAAAAAAAAAATTTTTTACTGTCGCAAATTTTAATTACGCCAGGGATTGCCTTTCCAATAGTAAATTATTCAAAAAATAATTTTTACTGTCGCAAATTTCAAATCCGCCAGGATTGCCTTTTCTATAGTAAATTATTCAAAAAATAATTTTCTACTGTCTCAAATTTTAATTGCGCCAGGGATTTCCGTTTCTATAGTAAATTATTCAAAAAATAATTTTTTACTGTCGCAAATTTTAAATACGCCAGGGATTGCCTTTTCTATAGTAAATTTTGCAAAAAAATAATTTTCAACTGTCCGCAAATTTTAAATACGTCAGGGATTCCCTTTTCTATAGTAAAATTATTCAAAAAATAATTTTCTACTGTCGCAAATTTTAATTACGCCAGGGATTGCATTTTCTGTAGTAAATTTCTCACAAATTAATTTTTTACTGTCGCAAATTTTAATTACGCCAGGGATTGCCTTTTCTATAGTAAATTATTCAAAAAATAATTTTATACTGTCGCAAATTTTAATTACGCCAGGGATTGCCTTTTTCTATAGTAAATTATTCAAAAAATAATTTTTTTACTGTCGCAAATTTTAAATATCCCAGAGATTGCCTTTTCTATAGTAAATTATTCAAAAAATAATTTTTACTATCGCAAGTTTTAATTGCGCCAGGGATTGCCTTTTCTATAGTAAATTATTCAAAAAATAATTTTTACTGTCGCAAATTTTAATTACGCCAGGGATTGCCTTTTTATATAGTAAATTATTCAAAACCATAATTTTCTACTGTCGCAAATTTTAATTACGCCAGGGATTGCCTTTTCTATAGTAAATTATTCAAAAAATAATTTTTTACTGTCTCAAAATTTTAATTACGCCAGGGATTGGCCTTTTCTATAGTAAATTATTCAAAAAAATAATTTTCAACTGTCGCAAATTTTAATTACGCCAGAGATTGCCTATTCTATAGTAAATTATTCAAAAAATAATTTTTTACTGTCGCAAATTTTAATTGTGCCAGGGATTGCCTTTTCTATAGTAAATTTTGCAAAAAATAATTTTATACTGTCGCAAATTTTAATTACGCCAGGGATTGCCTTTTCTATAGTAAATTATTCAAAAAATAATTTTCTACTGTCGCAAATTTTAATTACGCCAGGGATTGCCTTTTCTATAGTAAAATTTTGCAAAAAAATATTTTTTACTGTCGCAAATTTTAAATATCCCAGGGATTGCCTTTTCTATAGTAAATTATTCAAAAAATAATTTTCTACTGTCGCAAATTTTAATTACGCCAGGATTGCCTTTTCTATAGTAAATTATTCAAAAAATAATTTTATACTGTCGCAAATTTTAATTACGCCAGGGATTGCCTTTTCTAAAGTAAATTTTGCAAAAAATAATTTTTTACTGTCGCAAATTTTAAATACGCCAGGGATTGCCTTTTCTATAGTAAATTATTCAAAAAATAATTTCTTACTGTCGCAAATTTTAAATACGCCAGGGATTGCCTTTTCTATAGTAAATTTTGCAAAAAAATAATTTTTTACTGTCGCAAATTTTAAATACGCCAGGGATTGCCTTTTCTATAGTAAATTATTCAAAAAATAATTTTTTACTGTCGCAAAATTTTAAGTGCGCCAGGGATTGCCTTTTCTATAGTAAATTATTCAAAAAATAATTTTATACTGTCGCAAATTTTAATTACGCCAGGGATTGCATTTTCTATAGTAAATTATTAAAAAAATAATTTTATACTGTCGCAAATTTTAAGTGCGGCAGGGATTGCCTTTTCTATAGTAATTTATTCAAAAAATAATTTTTTACTGTCGCAAATTTTAAGTGCGCCATGGATTGCCTTTTCTATAGTAAATTATTCAAAAATAATTTTTTAATGTCGCAAATTTTAATTGCGCCAGGGATTGCCTTTTCTATAGTAAATTTTGCAAAAAATAATTTTTTACTGTCGCAAATTTTAATGCGCCAGGGATTGCCTTTTCTATAGTAAATTATTCAAAAAATAATTTTCTACTGTCGCTAATTTTAAATATCCCAGGGATTGCCTTTTCTATAGTAAATTATTCAAAAAATAATTTTTTTACTGTCGCAAATATTAAGTGCGCCAGGGATTGCCTTTTCTATAGTAAATTATTCAAAAAATAATTTTCAACTGTCGCAAATTTTAATTACGCCAGGGATTGCCTTTTCTATAGTAAATTATTCAAAAAATAATTTTTTACTGTCGCAAATTTTAATTGTGCCAGGGATTGCCTTTTCTATAGTAAATTTTGCAAAAAATAATTTTATACTGTCGCAAATTTAAATTACGCCAGGGATTGCCTTTTCTATAGTAAATTATTCAAAAAATAATTTTCTACTGTCGCAAATTTTAATTACGCCAGGGATTGCCTTTTCTATAGTAAATTTTGCAAAAAAATAATTTTTTACTGTCGCAAATTTTAAATATCCCAGGGATTGCCTTTTCTATAGTAAATTATTCAAAAAATAATTTTCTACTGTCGCAAATTTTAATTACGCCAGGGATTGCCTTTTCTATAGTAAATTATTCAAAAAATAATTTTATACTGTCGCAAATTTTAATTACGCCAGGGATTGCCTTTTCTAAAGTAAATTTTGCAAAAAATAATTTTTTACTGTCGCAAATTTTAAATACGCCAGGGATTGCCTTTTCTATAGTAAATTATTCAAAAAATAATTTCTTACTGTCGCAAATTTTAAATACGCCAGGGATTGCCTTTTCTATAGTAAATTTTGCAAAAAAATAATTTTTTACTGTCGCAAATTTTAAATACGCCAGGGATTGCCTTTTCTAAAGTAAATTATTCAAAAAATAATTTTTTACTGTCGCAAATTTTAAGTGCGCCAGGGATTGCCTTTTCTATAGTAAATTATTCAAAAAATAATTTTATACTGTCGCAAATTTTAATTACGCCAGGGATTGCCTTTTCTATAGTAAATTATTCAAAAAATAATTTTTTACTGTCTCAAATTTTAATTACGCCAGGGATTGCCTTTTCTATAGTAAATTATTCAAAAAATAATTTTCAACTGTCGCAAATTTTAATTACGCCAGAGATTGCCTATTCTATAGTAAATTATTCAAAAAATAATTTTTTACTGTCGCAAATTTTAATTGTGCCAGGGATTGCCTTTTCTATAGTAAATTTTGCAAAAAATAATTTTATACTGTCGCAAATTTTAATTACGCCAGGGATTGCCTTTTCTATAGTAAATTATTCAAAAAATAATTTTCTACTGTCGCAAATTTTAATTACGCCAGGGATTGCCTTTTCTATAGTAAATTTTGCAAAAAAATAATTTTTTACTGTCGCAAATTTTAAATATCCCAGGGATTGCCTTTTCTATAGTAAATTATTCAAAAAATAATTTTCTACTGTCGCAAATTTTAATTACGCCAGGGATTGCCTTTTCTATAGTAAATTATTCAAAAAATAATTTTATACTGTCGCAAATTTTAATTACGCCAGGGATTGCCTTTTCTAAAGTAAATTTTGCAAAAAATAATTTTTTACTGTCGCAAATTTTAAATACGCCAGGGATTGCCTTTTCTATAGTAAATTATTCAAAAAATAATTTCTTACTGTCGCAAATTTTAAATACGCCAGGGATTGCCTTTTCTATAGTAAATTTTGCAAAAAAATAATTTTTTACTGTCGCAAATTTTAAATACGCCGGGGATTGCCTTTTCTATAGTAAATTATTCAAAAAATAATTTTTTACTGTCGCAAATTTTAAGTGCGCCAGGGATTGCCTTTTCTATAGTAAATTATTCAAAAAATAATTTTATACTGTCGCAAATTTTAATTACGCCAGGGATTGCATTTTCTATAGTAAATTATTAAAAAAATAATTTTATACTGTCGCAAATTTTAAGTGCGGCAGGGATTGCCTTTTCTATAGTAATTTATTCAAAAAATAATTTTTTACTGTCGCAAATTTTAAGTGCGCCATGGATTGCCTTTTCTATAGTAAATTATTCAAAAAATAATTTTTTAATGTCGCAAATTTTAATTGCGCCAGGGATTGCCTTTTCTATAGTAAATTTTGCAAAAAATAATTTTTTACTGTCGCAAATTTTAAATGCGCCAGGGATTGCCTTTTCTATAGTAAATTATTCAAAAAATAATTTTCTACTGTCGCTAATTTTAAATATCCCAGGGATTGCCTTTTCTATAGTAAATTATTCAAAAAATAATTTTTTACTGTCGCAAATATTAAGTGCGCCAGGGATTGCCTTTTCTATAGTAAATTATTCAAAAAATAATTTTCAACTGTCGCAAATTTTAATTACGCCAGGGATTGCCTTTTCTATAGTAAATTATTCAAAAAATAATTTTTTACTGTCGCAAATTTTAATTGTGCCAGGGATTGCCTTTTCTATAGTAAATTTTGCAAAAAATAATTTTATACTGTCGCAAATTTAAATTACGCCAGGGATTGCCTTTTCTATAGTAAATTATTCAAAAAATAATTTTCTACTGTCGCAAATTTTAATTACGCCAGGGATTGCCTTTTCTATAGTAAATTTTGCAAAAAAATAATTTTTTACTGTCGCAAATTTTAAATATCCCAGGGATTGCCTTTTCTATAGTAAATTATTCAAAAAATAATTTTCTACTGTCGCAAATTTTAATTACGCCAGGGATTGCCTTTTCTATAGTAAATTATTCAAAAAATAATTTTATACTGTCGCAAATTTTAATTACGCCAGGGATTGCCTTTTCTAAAGTAAATTTTGCAAAAAATAATTTTTTACTGTCGCAAATTTTAAATACGCCAGGGATTGCCTTTTCTATAGTAAATTATTCAAAAAATAATTTCTTACTGTCGCAAATTTTAAATACGCCAGGGATTGCCTTTTCTATAGTAAATTTTGCAAAAAAATAATTTTTTACTGTCGCAAATTTTAAATACGCCAGGGATTGCCTTTTCTAAAGTAAATTATTCAAAAAATAATTTTTTACTGTCGCAAATTTTAAGTGCGCCAGGGATTGCCTTTTCTATAGTAAATTATTCAAAAAATAATTTTATACTGTCGCAAATTTTAATTACGCCAGGGATTGCATTTTCTATAGTAAATTATTAAAAAAATAATTTTATACTGTCGCAAATTTTAAGTGCGGCAGGGATTGTCTTTTCTATAGTAATTTATTCAAAAAATAATTTTTTACTGTCGCAAATTTTAATTGTGCCAGGGATTGCCTTTTCTATAGTAAATTTTTCAAAAAATAATTTTTTACTGTCGCAAATTTTAAATACGCCAGGGATTGCCTTTTCTATAGTAAATTATTCAAAAAATAATTTTTTACTGTCGCAAATTTTAATTACGCCAGGGATTGCCTTTTTTATAGTAAATTATTCAAAAAATAATTTTATACTGTCGCAAATTTTAATTACGCCAGGGATTGCCTTTTCTATAGTAAATTATTCAAAAAATAATTTTCTACTGTCGCAAATTTTAATTACGCCAGGGATTGCCTTTTCTATAGTAAATTATTCAAAAAATAATTTTCTACTGTCGCAAATTTTAATTACGCCAGGGATTGCCTTTTCTATAGTAAATTATTCAAAAAATAATTTTCTACTGTCGCAAATTTTAATTACGCCAGGGATTGCCTTTTCTATAGTAAATTATTCAAAAAATAATTTTATACTGTCGCAAATTTTAATTACGCCAGGGATTGCCTTTTCTATAGTAAATTATTCAAAAAATAATTTTCTACTGTCGCAAATTTTAATTACGCCAGGGATTGCCTTTTCTATAGTAAATTATTCAAAAAGTAATTTTATACTGTCGCAAATTTTAATTACGCCACGGATTGCCCTTCCTATAGTAAATTATTCAAAAAATAATTTTATACTGTCGCAAATTTTAAGTGCGCCATGGATTGCCTTTTCTATAGTAAATTATTCAAAAAATAATTTTCAACTGTCGCAAATTTTAATTGCGCCAGGGATTGCCTTTTTATAGCAAATTATTCAAAAAATAATTTTATACTGTCGCAAATTTTAATTACGCCAAGGATTGCCTTTTCTATAGTAAATTATTCAAAAAATAATTTTATACTGTCGCAAATTTTAATTACGCCAGGGATTGCCTTTTCTATAGTAAATTATTCAAAAAATAATTTTCTACTGTCGCAAATTTTAATTACGCCAGGGATTGCCTTTTCTATAGTAAATTATTCAAAAAATAATTTTTTACTATCGCAAATTTTAATTACGCCAGGGATTGCCTTTTCTATAGTAAATTATTCAAAAAATAATTTTATACTGTCGCAAATTTTAAGTGCGCCAGGGATTGCCTTTTCTATAGTAAATTATTCAAGAAATAATTTTCAACTGTCGCAAATTTTAATTGCGCCAGGGATTGCCTTTTCTATAGTAAATTATTCAAAAAATAATTTTATACTGTCGCAAATTTTAATTACGCCAGGGATTGCCTTTTCTATAGTAAATTATTCAAAAAATAATTTTTTACTGTCGCAAATTTTAATTGCGCCAGGGATTGCCTTTTCTATAGTAAATTTTGCAAAAAATAATTTTTTACTGTCGCAAATTTTAAATACGCCAGGGATTGCCTTTTTATAGTAAATTATTCAAAAAATAATTTTCTACTGTCGCAAATTTAAAATATCCCAGGGATTGCCTTTTCTATATTAAATTATTCAAAAAATAATTTTTTACTGTCGCAAATATTAAGTGCGCCAGGAGTTGCCTTTTCTATAGTTAATTATTCAAAAAATAATTTTCAATTGTCGCAAATTTTAATTACGCCAGGAATTGCCTTTTCTATAGTAAATTATTCAAAAAATAATTTTTTACTGTCGCAAATTTTAATTGCGCCAGGGATTGCCTTTTCTATAGTAAATTTTGCAAAAAATAATTTTATACTGTCGCAAATTTTAATTACGCCAGGGATTGCCTTTTCTATAGTAAATTATTCAAAAAATAATTTTGTACTGTCGCAAATTTTAATTACGCCAGGGATTGCCTTTTCTAAAGTAAATTTTGCAAAAAATAATTTTTTACTGTCGCAAATTTTAAATACGCCAGGGATTGCCTTTTCTATAGTAAATTATTCAAAAAATAATTTCTTACTGTCGCAAATTTTAAATACGCCAGGGATTGCCTTTTCTATAGTAAATTTTGCAAAAAAATAATTTTTTCCTGTCACAAATTTTAAATACGCCAGGGATTGCCTTTTCTATAGTAAATTATTCAAAAAATAATTTTTTACTGTCGCAAATTTTAATTACGCCAGGGATTGCCTTTTCTATAATAAATTATTCAAAAAATAATTTTCAACTGTCGCAAATTTTAATTGCGCCAGGGATTGCCTTTTCTATAGTAAATTATTCAAAAAATAATTTTATATTGTCGCAAATTTTAATTACGCCAGGGATTGCCTTTTCTATAGTAAATTATTCAAAAAATAATTTTATACTGTCGCAAATTTTAATTACGCCAGGGATTGCCTTTTCTATAGTAAAATATTCAAAAAATAATTTTTTACTGTCGCAAATTTTAAGTGCGCCAGGGATTGCCTTTTCTATAGTAAATTATTCAAAAAATAATTTTATACTGTCGCAAATTTTAATTACGCCAGGGATTGCCTTTTCTATAGTAAATTATTCAAAAAATTATTTTTTACTGTCGCAAATTTTAAGTGCGCCAGGGATTGCCTTTTCTATAGTAAATTATTCAAAAAATAATTTTATACTGTCGCAAATTTTAATTACGCCAGGGATTGCCTTTTCTATAGTAAATTATTAAAAAAATAATTTTATACTGTCGCAAATTTTAAGTGCGGCAGGGATTGCCTTTTCTATAGTAAATTATTCAAAAAATAATTTTTTAATGTCGCAAATTTTAATTGCGCCAGGGATTGGCTTTTCTATAGTAAATTTTGCAAAAAATAATTTTTTACTGTCGCAAATTTTAAATACGCCAGGGATTGCCTTTTCTATAGTAAATTATTCAAAAAATAATTTTTTACTGTCGCAAATTTTAATTACGCCAGGATTGCCTTTTCTATAGTAAATTATTTAAAAAATAATTTTATACTGTCGCAAATTTTAATTACGCCAGGGATTGCTTTTCTATAGTAAATTATTCAAAAAATAATTTTCTACTGTCGCAAATTTTAATTACGCCAGGATTGCCTTTTCTATAGTAATTTATTCAAAAAATAATTTTTTACTGTCGCAAATTTTAATTGCGCCAGGGATTGCCTTTTCTATAGTAAATTATTCAAAAAATAATTTTCTACTGTCGCAAATTTTAATTACGCCAGGGATTGCCTTTTCTATAGTAAATTATTCAAAAAATAATTTTCTACTGTCGCAAATTTTAATTACGCCAGGGATTGCCTTTTCTATAGTAAATTATTCAAAAAATAATTTTATACTGTCGCAAATTTTAATTACGCCAGGGATTGCCTTTTCTATAGTAAATTATTCAAAAAATAATTTTCTACTGTCACAAATTTTAATTACGCCAGGGATTGCCTTTTCTATAGTAAATTATTCAAAAAATAATTTTATACTGTCGCAAATTTTAATTGCGCCAGGGATTGCCTTTTCTATAGTAAATTATTCAAAAAATAATTTTTTACTGTTCGCAAATTTTAATTGCGCCAGGGATTGCCTTTTCTATAGTAAATTATTCAAAAAATAATTTTCTACTGTCGCAAATTTTAAATATCCCCGGGTTTGCCTTTTCTATAGTAAATTATTCAAAAAATAATTTTTTACTGTCGCAAATTTTAATTGCGCCAGGGATTGCCTTTTCTATAGTAAATTATTCAAAAAATAATTTTATACTGTCGCAAAATTTTAAGTGCGCCAGTGATTGCCTTTTCTATAGTAAATTATTCAAAAAATAATTTTTTACTGTCGCAAATTTTAATTGCGCCAGGGATTGCCTTTTCTATAGTAAATTTTGCAAAAAATAATTTTCAACTGACGCAAATTTTAATTACGCCAGGGATTGCCTTTTCTATAGTAAATTATTCAAAAAATAATTTTATACTGTCGCAAATTTTAATTACGCCAGGGATTGCCTTTTCTATAGTAAATTATTCAAAAAATAATTTTATACTGTCGCAAATTTTAAATACGCCAGGGATTGCCTTTTCTATAGTAAATTATTCAAAAAATAATTTTTTACTGTCGCAAATTTTAATTACGCAAGGGATTGCCTTTTCTATATTAAATTTTGCAAAAAAATAATTTCTTACTGTCGCAAATTTTAAATATCCCAGGGATTGCCTTTTCTATAGTAAATTCTTCAAAAAATAATTTTCTACTGTCCCAAATTTTAATTACGCCAGGGATTGCCTTTTCTATAGTAAATTATTCAAAAAATAATTTTATACTGTCGCAAATTTTAATTACGCCAGGGATTGCCTTTTCTATAGTAAATTTTGCAAAAAATAATTTTTTACTTTCGCAAATTTTAAATACGCCAGGGATTGCCTTTTCTATAGTAAGTTATTCAAAAAATAATTTCTTACTGTCACAAATTTTAAATACGCCAGGGATTGCCTTTTCTATAGTAAATTTTGCAAAAAAATAATTTTTTACTGTCGCAAATTTTAAATACGCCAGGGATTGCCTTTTCTATAGTAAATTATTCAAAAAATAATTTTTTACTGTCGCAAATTTTAATTACGCCAGGGATTGCCTTTTCTATAGTAAATTATTCAAAAAATAATTTTCAACTGTCGCAAATTTTAATTGCGCCAGGGATTTCCTTTTCTATAGTAAAGTATTCAAAAAATAATTTTATATTGACGCAAATTTTAATTACACCAGGGATTGCCTTTTCTATAGTAAATTATTCAAAAAATAATTTTATACTGTCGCAAATTTTAATTACGCCAGGGATTGCCTTTTCTATAGTAAATTATTCAAAAAATAATTTTTTACTGTCGCAAATTTTAAGTGCGCCTGGGATTGCCTTTTCTATAGTAAATTATTCAAAAAATAGTTTTATACTGTCGCAAATTTTAATTACGCCAGGGATTGCCTTTTCTATAGTAAATTATTCAAAAAATAATTTTTTACTGTCGCAAATTTTAAGTGCGCCAGGGATTGCCTTTTCTATAGTAAATTATTCAAAAAATAATTTTATACTGTCGCAAATTTTAATTACGCCAGGGATTGCATTTTCTATAGTAAATTATTAAAAAAATAATTTTATACTGTCGCAAAATTTAAGTGCGGCAAGGATTGCCTTTTCTATAGTAAATTATTCAAAAAATAATTTTTTACTGTCGCAAATTTTAATTGCGCCAGGGATTGCCTTTTCTATAGTAAATTTTGCAAAAAATTATTTTTTACTGTCGCAAATTTTAAATACGCCAGGGATTGCCTTTTCTATAGTAAATTATTCAAAAAATAAGTTTTTACTGTCGCAAATTTTAATTACGCCAGGGATTGCCTTTTCTATAGTAAATTATTCAAAAAATAGTTTTATACTGTCGCAAATTTTAATTACGCCAGGGATTGCCTTTTCTATAGTAAATTATTCAAAAAATAATTTTCTACTGTCGCAAATTTTAATTACGCCAGGGATTGCCTTTTCTATAGTAAATTATTCAAAACATAATTTTTTACTGTCCCAAATTTTAATTGCGCCAGGGATTGCCTTTTCTATAGTAAATTATTCAAAAAATAATTTTCTACTGTCGCAAATTTTAATTACGCCAGGGATTGCTTTTTCTATAGTAAATTATTCAAAAAATAATTTTCTACTGTCGCAAATTTTAATTACGCCAGGGATTGCCTTTTCTATAGTAAATTATTCAAAAAATAATTTTATACTGTCGCAAATTTTAATTACGCCAGGGATTGCCTTTTCTATAGTAAATTATTCAAAAAATAATTTTCTACTGTTGCAAATTTTAATTACGCCAGGGATTGCCTTTTCTATAGTAAATTATTCAAAAAATAATTTTATACTGTCGCAAATTTTAATTGCGCCAGGGATTGCCTTTTCTATAGTAAATTATTCAAAAAATAATTTTTTACTGTCGCAAATTTTAATTGCGCCAGGGATTGCCTTTTCTATAGTAAATTATTCAAAAAATAATTTTCTACTGTCGCAAATTTTAAATATCCCAGGGATTGCCTTTTCTATAGTAAATTATTCAAAAAATAATTTTTTACTGTCGCAAATTTTAATTGCGCCAGGGATTGCCTTTTCTATAGTAAATTATTCAAAAAATAATTTTATACTGTCGCAAATTTTAAGTGCGCCAGGGATTGCCTTTTCTATAGTAAATTATTCAAAAAATAATTTTTTACTGTCGCAAATTTTAATTGCGCCAGGGATTGCCTTTTCTATAGTAAATTTTGCAAAAATAATTTTCAACTGTCGCAAATTTTAATTACGCCAGGGATTGCCTTTTCTATAGTAAATTATTCAAAAAATAATTTTATACTGTCGCAAATTTTAATTACGCCAGGGATTGCCTTTTCTATAGTAAATTATTCAAAAAATAATTTTATACTGTCGCAAATTTTAAGTACGCCAGGGATTGCCTTTTCTATAGTAAATTATTCAAAAAATAATTTTTTACTGTCGCAAATTTTAATTACGCCAGGGATTGCCTTTTCTATATTAAATTTTGCAAAAAAATAATTTTTTACTGTCGCAAATTTTAAATATCCCAGGGATTGCCTTTTCTATAGTAAATTATTCAAAAAATAATTTTCTACTGTCGCAAATTTTAATTACGCCAGGGATTGCCTTTTCTATAGTAAATTATTCAAAAAATAATTTTATACTGTCGCAAATTTTAATTACGCCAGGGATTGCCTTTTCTATAGTAAATTATTCAAAAAATAATTTTATACTGTCGCAAATTTTAATTACGCTAGGGATTGCCTTTTCTATAGTAAATTATTCAAAAAATAATTTTCTACTGTCGAAAATTTTAATTACGCCAGGGATTGCCTTCTCTATAGTAAATTATTCAAAAAATAATTTTCAACTGTCGCAAATTTTAATAACGCCAGGGATTGCCTTTTCTATAGTAAATTATTCAAAAAATAATTTTTTACTGTCGCAAATTTTAATTACGCCAGGGATTGCCTTTTCTATAGTACATTATTCAAAAAATAATTTTTTACTGTCGCAAATTTCAAATCCGCCAGGGATTGCTTTTCTACAGTTAATTTTGCAAAAAATAATTTTTTACTGTTGCAAATTTTAATTGCGCCAGGGATTGCCTTTTCTATAGTAAATTATTCAAAAAATAGTTTTATACTGTCGCAAATTTTAATTACGCCAGGGATTGCCTTTTCTATAGTAAATTATTCAAAAAATAATTTTCTACTGTCGCAAATTTTAATTACGCCAGGGATTGCCTTTTCTATAGTAAATTTCTCACAAATTAATTTTTTACTGTCGCAAATTTTAAATACGCCAGGGATTGCCTTTTCTATAGTAAATTATTCAAAAAATAATTTTTTAATGTCGCAAATTTTAATTGCGCCAGGGATTGCCTTTTCTACAGTAAATTATTCAAAAAATAATTTTTAACTGTCGCAAATTTTAAATACGCCAGGGATTGCCTTTTCTATAGTAAATTATTCAAAAAATAATTTTATACTGTCGCTAATTTTAATTACGCCAGGAATTGCCTTTTCTATAGTAAATTATTCAAAAAATAATTTTCAACTGTCGCAAATTTTAATTACGCCAGGGATTGCCTTTTCTATAGTAAATTATTCAAAAAATAATTTTTTACTGTCGCAAATTTTAAATACGCCAGGGATTGCCTTTTCTATAGTAAATTATTCAAAAAATAATTTTCAACTGTCGCAAATTTCAAATCCGCCAGGGATTGCTTTTCTACAGTTAATTTTGCAAAAAATAATTTTTTACTGTTGCAAATTTTAATTGCGCCAGGGATTGCCTTTTCTATAGTAAATTATTCAAAAAATAGTTTTATACTGTCGCAAATTTTAATTACGCCAGGGATTGCCTTTTCTATAGTAAATTATTCAAAAAATAATTTTCTACTGTCGCAAATTTTAATTACGCCAGGGATTGCCTTTTCTATAGTAAATTTCTCACAAATTAATTTTTTACTGTCGCAAATTTTAAATACGCCAGGGATTGCCTTTTCTATAGTAAATTATTCAAAAAATAATTTTTTAATGTCGCAAATTTTAATTGCGCCAGGGATTGCCTTTTCTACAGTAAATTATTCAAAAAATAATTTTTAACTGTCGCAAATTTTAAATACGCCAGGGATTGCCTTTTCTATAGTAAATTATTCAAAAAATAATTTTATACTGTCGCTAATTTTAATTACGCCAGGAATTGCCTTTTCTATAGTAAATTATTCAAAAAATAATTTTCAACTGTCGCAAATTTTAATTACGCCAGGGATTGCCTTTTCTATAGTAAATTATTCAAAAAATAATTTTTTACTGTCGCAAATTTTAAATACGCCAGGGATTGCCTTTTCTATAGTAAATTATTCAAAAAATAATTTTCAACTGTCGCAAATTTTAATTGCGACAGAGATTGCCTTTTCTATAGTAAATTATTCGAAAAATAATTTTATACTGTCGCAAATTTTAATTACGCCAGGGATTGCCTTTTCTATAGTAAATTATTCAAAAAATAATTTTCAACTGTCGCAAATTTTAATTACGCCAGGGATTGCCTTTTCTATAGTAAATTATTCAAAAAATAATTTTTTACTGTCGCAAATTTTAATTGCGCCAGGGATTGCCTTTTCTATAGTAAATTATTCAAAAAATAATTTTTTACTGTCGCAAATTTTAAGTGCGCCAGGGATTGCCTTTTCTATAGTAAATTATTCAAAAAATAATTTTCTGCTGTCGCAAATTTTAATTACGCCAGGGATTGCATTTTCTATAGTAAATTATTCAAAAAATAATTTTCTACTGTCGCAAATTTTAATTACGCCAGGGATTGCCTTTTCTATAGTAAATTATTCAAAAAATAATTTTCTACTGTCGCAAATTTTAATTGCGCCAGGGATTGCCTTTTCAATAGTAAATTATTCAAAAAATAATTTTTTACTGTCGCAAATTTTAATTACGACAGGGATTGCCTTTTCTATAGTAAATTATTCAAAAAATAAGTTTATACTGTCGCAAATTTAAGTGCGCCAGGGATTGCCTTTCCTATAGTAAATTTCTCACAAATTAATTTTTTACTGTCGCAAATTTTAAATATCCCAGTTATTGCCTTTTCTATAGTAAATTATTCAAAAAATAATTTTTTACTGTCGAAATTTTAAATACGCCAGGGATTGCCCTTTCTATAGTAAATTATTCAAAAAAGAATTTTATACTTTCGCAAATTTTAATTACGCCAGGGATTGCCTTTTCTATAGTAAATTATTCAAAAAATAATTTTCTACTGTCGCAAATTTTAATTACGCCAGGGATTGCCTTTTCTATAGTAAATTATTCAAAAAATAATTTTATACTGTCGCAAATTTTAATTACGCCAGGGATTGCCTTTTCTATAGTAAATTATTCAAAAAATAATTTTCTACTGTCGCAAATTTTAATTGCGCCAGGGATTGCCTTTTCTATAGTAAATTATTCAAAAAATAATTTTTTACTGTCGCAAATTTTAATTACGCCAGGGATTGCCTTTTCTATAGTAAATTATTCAAAAAATAATTTTATACTGTCGCAAATTTAAGTGCGCGAGGGATTGCCTTTTCTATAGTAAATTATTCAAAAAATAATTTTTTACTGTCGCAAATTTTAAGTGCGCCAGGGATTGCCTTTTCTATAGTAAATTATTCAAAAAATAATTTTCTACTGTCGCAAATTTTAATTACGCCAGGGATTGCCTTTTCTACAGTAAATTTTGCAAAAAAATAATTTTTTACTGTCGCAAATTTTAAATATCCCAGGGATTGCCTTTTCTATAGCAAATTTCTCACAAATTAATTTTTTACTGTCGCAAATTTTAAATACGCCAGGGATTGCCTTTTCTATAGTAAATTATTCAAAAAATAATTTTTTAATGTCGCAAATTTTAATTGCGCCAGGGATTGCATTTTCTACAGTAAATTATTCAAAAAATAATTTTTTACTGTCGCAAATTTTAAATACGCCAGGGATTGCCTTTTCTATAGTAAATTATTCAAAAAATAATTTTATACTGTTGCAAATTTTAATTACGCCAGGGATTGCCTTTTCTATAGTAAATTATTCAAAAAATAATTTTCAACTGTCGCAAATTTTAATTACGCCAGGGATTGCCTTTTCTATAGTAAATTATTCAAAAAATAATTTTTTACTGTCGCAAATTTTAAATACGCCAGGGATTGCCTTCTCTATAGTAAATTACTCAAAAAATAATTTTCAACTGTAGCAAATTTTAATTGCGCCAGGGATTGCCTTTTCTATAGTAAATTTTGCAAAAAATAATTTTTTACTGTCGCAAATTTTAAATACGCCAGGGATTGCCTTTTCTATAGTAAATTATTCAAAAACTAATTTTTTACTGTCGCAAATTTTAATTTCGCCAGGGATTGCCTTTTCTATAGTAAATTATTCAGAAAATAATTTTCAACTGTCGCAAATTTTAATTGCGACAGACATTGCCTTTTCTATAGTAAATTATTCAAAAAATAATTTTATACTGTCGCAAATTTTAATTACGCCAGGGATTGCCTTTTCTATAGTAAATTATTCAAAAAATAATTTTCAACTGTCGCAAATTTTAATTACGCCAGGGATTGCCTTTTCTATAGTAAATTATTCAAAAAATAATTTTTTACTGTCGCAAATTTTAATTGCGCCAGGGATTGCCTTTTCTACAGTAAATTATTCAAAAAATAATTTTCTACTGTCGCAAATTTTAAATATACCAGGGATTGCCTTTTCTATAGTAAATTATTCAAAAAATAATTTTTTACTGTCGCAAATTTTAAGTGCGCCAGGGATTGCCTTTTCTATAGTAAATTATTCAAAAAATAATTTTCTGCTGTCGCAAATTTTAATTACGCCAGGGATTGCCTTTTCTATAGTAAATTATTCAAAAAATAATTTAATACTGTCGCAAATTTTAAATACGCCAGGGATTGCCTTTTCTATAGTAAATTATTCAAAAAAGAATTTTTTACTCTCGCAAATTTTAATTACGCCAGGGATTGCCTTTTTTATAGTAAATTATTCAAAAAATAATTTTCTACTGTCGCAAATTTTAATTACGCCAGGGATTGCCTTTTCTACAGTAAATTTTGCAAAAAAATATTTTTTTACTGTCGCAAATTTTAAATATCCCAGGGATTGCCTTTTCTATAGTAAATTTCTCACAAATTAATTTTTTACTGTCGCAAATTTTAAATACGCCAGGGATTGCCTTTTCTATAGTAAATTATTCAAAAAATAATTTTTTAATGTCGCAAATTTTAATTGCGCCAGGGATTGCCTTTTCTACAGTAAATTATTCAAAAAATAATTTTTTACTGTCGCAAATTTTAAATACGCCAGGGATTGCCTTTTCTATAGTAAATTATTGAAAAAATAATTTTATACTGTCGCAAATTTTAATTACGCCAGGGATTGCCTTTTCTATAGTAAATTATTCAAAAAATAATTTTCAACTGTAGCAAATTTTAATTTCGCCAGGGATTGCCTTTTCTATAGTAAATTATTCAAAAAATAATTTTTTACTGTCGCAAATTTTAAATACGCCAGGGATTGCCTTCTCTATAGTAAATTACTCAAAAAATAATTTTCAACTGTAGCAAATTTTAATTGCGCCAGGGATTGCCTTTTCTATAGTAAATTTTGCAAAAAATAATTTTTTACTGTCGCAAATTTTAAATACGCCAGGGATTGCCTTTTCTATAGTAAATTATTCAAAAAATATTTTTACTGTCGCAAATTTTAATTACGCCAGGGATTGCCTTTTCTATAGTAAATTATTCAAAAAATAATTTTCAACTGTCGCAAATTTTAATTGCGACAGAGATTGCCTTTTCTATAGTAAATTATTCAAAAAATAATTTTATACTGTCGCAAATTTTAATTACGCCAGGGATTGCCTTTTCTATAGTAAATTATTCAAAAAAGAATTTTTTACTGTCGCAAATTTTAAATATCACAGGGATTGCCGTTTCTATAGTAAATTATTCAAAAAATAATTTTATACTGTCGCAAATTTTAATTACGGCAGGGATTGCCTTTTCTATAGTAAATTTTGCAAAAAATAATTTTATACTGTCGCAAATTTTAATTGCGCCAGGGATTGCCTTTTCTATAGTAAATTATTCAAAAAATAATTTTCTACTGTCGCAAATTTTAAGTGCGCCAGGGATTGCCTTTTCTATAGTAAATTATTCAAAAAATAATTTTTTACTGTCGAAAATTTTAATTACGCCAGGGATTGCCTTTTCTATAGTAAATTATTCAAAAAATAATTTTATACTGTCGCAAATTTCAAATCCGCCAGGGATTGCCTTTTCTTTAGTAAATTATTCAAAAAATAATTTTTTACTATCGCAAGTTTTAATTACGCCAGGGATTGCCTTTTCTATAGTAAATTTTGCAAAAAATAATTTTTTACTGTCGCAAATTTTAATTGCGCCAGGGATTGCCTTTTATATAGTAAATTTTTCAAAAAATAATTTTTTACTGTCGCAAATTTTAATTACGCCAAGGATTGCCTTTTATATAGTAAATTATTCAAAAAATAATTTTATACTGTCGCAAATTTTAATTACGCCAGGGATTGCCTTTTCTATAGTAAATTATTCAAAAAATAATTTTTTACTATCGCAAGTTTTAATTGCGCCAGGGATTGCCTTTTCTACAGTAAATTTTTCAAAATATAAATTTTTTACTGTCGCAAATTTTAAATATCCCAGGGATTGCCTTTTCTACAGTAAATTATTCAAAAAATAATTTTATACGGTCGCAAATTTTAATTACGCCAGGGATTTCCTTTTCTATAGTAAATTATTCAAAAAATAATTTTCAACTGTAGCAAATTTTAATTTCGCCAGGGATTGCCTTTTCTATAGTAAATTATTCAAAAAATAATTTTTTACTGTCGCAAATTTTAAATACGCCAGGGATTGCCTTCTCTATAGTAAATTACTCAAAAAATAATTTTCAACTGTAGCAAATTTTAATTGCGCCAGGGATTGCCTTTTCTATAGTAAATTTTGCAAAAAATAATTTTTTACTGTCGCAAATTTTAAATACGCCAGGGATTGCCTTTTCTATAGTAAATTATTCAAAAAATAATTTTCAACTGTCGCAAATTTTAATTGCGACAGAGATTGCCTTTTCTATAGTAAATTATTCAAAAAATAATTTTATACTGTCGCAAATTTTAATTGCGCCAGGGATTGCCTTTTCTATAGTAAATTATTCAAAAAATAATTTTCTACTGTCGCAAATTTTAAGTGCGCCAGGGATTGCCTTTTCTATAGTAAATTATTCAAAAAATAATTTTTTACTGTCGAAAATTTTAATTACGCCAGGGATTGCCTTTTCTATAGTAAATTATTCAAAAAATAATTTTATACTGTCGCAAATTTCAAATCCGCCAGGGATTGCCTTTTCTTTAGTAAATTATTCAAAAAATAATTTTTTACTATCGCAAGTTTTAATTACGCCAGGGATTGCCTTTTCTATAGTAAATTTTGCAAAAAATAATTTTTTACTGTCGCAAATTTTAATTGCGCCAGGG
This sequence comes from Dioctria linearis, assembly GCA_963930735.1. Lineage (NCBI taxonomy): Eukaryota > Metazoa > Arthropoda > Insecta > Diptera > Asilidae > Dioctria > Dioctria linearis. The sequence goes on from CAWVNZ010000265.1 coordinate 67,753, forward strand.
ATTGCCTTTTATATAGTAAATTATTCAAAAAATAATTTTTTACTGTCGCAAATTTTAATTACGCCAAGGATTGCCTTTTATATAGTAAATTATTCAAAAAATAATTTTATACTGTCGCAAATTTTAATTACGCCAGGGATTGCCTTTTCTATAGTAAATTATTCAAAAAATAATTTTTTACTATCGCAAGTTTTAATTGCGCCAGGGATTGCCTTTTCTACAGTAAATTTTTCAAAATATAAATTTTTTACTGTCGCAAATTTTAAATATCCCAGGGATTGCCTTTTCTACAGTAAATTATTCAAAAAATAATTTTATACGGTCGCAAATTTTAATTACGCCAGGGATTTCCTTTTCTATAGTAAATTATACAAAAAATAATTTTATACTGTCGCAAATTTTAATTACGCCAGGAATTGCCTTTTCTATAGTAAATTATTCAAAAAATAATTTTCTACTGTCGCAAATTTTAATTACGCCAGGGATAGCCTTTTCTATAGTAAATTATTCAAAAAATAATTTTATACTGTCGCAAATTTTAATTGCGCCAGGGATTGCCTTTTCTATAGTAAATTATTCAAAAAATAATTTTTTACTGTCGCAAATTTCAAATCCGCCAGGGATTGCCTTTTCTACAATAAATTTTGCAAAAAATAATTTTTTACTGTTGCAAATTTTAATTGCGCCAGGGATTGCCTTTTCAATAGTACATTATTCAAAAAATAATTTTATACTGTCGCAAATTTTAATTACGCCAGGGATTGCCTTTTCTATAGTAAATTATTCAAAAAATAATTTTCTACTGTCGCAAATTTTAATTACGCCAGGGATTGCCTTTTCTATAGTAAATTATTCAAAAAATAATTTTATACTGTCGCAAATTTTAATTACGCCAGGGATTGCCTTTTCTATAGTAAATTATTCAAAAAATAATTTTCAACTGTCGCAAATTTTAATTACGCCAGGGATTGCCTTTTCTATAGTAAATTATTCAAAAAATAATTTTCTACTGTCGCAAATTTTAATTACGCCAGGGATTGCCTTTTCTATAGTAAACTATTCAAAAAATTATTTTTTACTGTCGCAAATTTTAATTGCGCCAGGGATTGCCTTTTCTATAGTAAATTATTCAAAAAATAATTTTTTACTGTCGCAAATTTCAAACCCGCCAGGGATTGCCTTTTCTATAGTAAATTATTCAAAAAATAATTTTTTACTGTCGCAAATTTTAATTACGCCAGGGATTGCCTTTTCTATAGTAAATTATTCAAAAAATAATTTTTTACTGTCGCAAATTTTAAATATCCCAGGGATTGCCTTTTCTATAGTAAATTATTCAAAAAATAATTTTATACTGTCGCAAATTTTAATTACGCCAGGGATTGCCTTTTCTATAGTAAATTATTCAAAAAATAATTTTCTACTGTCGCAAATTGTAATTGCGCCAGGGATTGCCTTTTCTATAGTAAATTATTCAAAAAATAATTTTTTACTGTCGCAAATTTTAATTACGCCAGGGATTGCCTTTTCTACAGTAAATTTTTCAAAATATTAATTTTTTACTGTCGCAAATTTTAAATACGCCAGGGATTACCTTTTCTATAGTAAATTATTCAAAAAATAATTTTCTACTGTCGCAAATTTTAATTACGCCAGGGATTGCCTTTTCTATAGTAAATTATTCAAAAAATAATTTTCAACTGTCGCAAATTTTAATTACGCCAGGGTTTGCCTTTTCTATAGTAAATTATTCAAAAAATAATTTTTTACTGTCGCAAATTTTAATTACGCCAGGGATTGCCTTTTCTATAGTAAATTATTCAAAAAATAATTTTCAACTGTCGCAAATTTTAATTACGCCAGGGATTGCCTTTTCTATAGTAAATTATTCAAAAAATAATTTTTTACTGTCGCAAATCTTAATTGCGCCAGGGATTTTTCTATAGTAAATTATTCAAAAAATAATTTTCTACTGTCGCAAAATTTTAAATATCCCAGGGATTGCCTTTTCTATAGTAAATTATTCAAAAATAATTTTTTACTGTCGCAAATTTTAAGTGCGCCAGGGATTGCCTTTTCTATAGTAAATTATTCAAAAATAATTTTCTACTGTCGCAAATTTTAATTACGCCAGGGATTGCCTTTTCTATAGTAAATTATTCAAAAAATAATTTTTATACTGTCGCAAATATTAAATACGCCAGGGATTGCCTTTTCTATAGTAAATTATTCAAAAAATAATTTTCTACTGTCGCAAATTTTAAATACGCCAGGGATTGCCTTTTCTATAGTAAATTATTCAAAAATAATTTTCAACTGTCGCAAATTTTAATTACGCCAGGGATTGCCTTTTCTATAGTAAATTATTCAAAAAATAATTTTATACTGTCGCAAATTTTAATTACGCCAGGGATTGCCTTTTCTATAGTAAATTATTCAAAAAATAATTTTCTACTGTCGCAAATTTTAATTACACCAGGGATTGCCTTTTCTATAGTAAATTATTCAAAAAATAATTTTATAGTGTCGCAAATTTTAATTACGCCAGGGATTGCCTTTTCTATAGTAAATTATTCAAAAAATAATTTTTTACTGTCGCCAATTTGAAGTGCGCCAGGGATTACCTTTTCTACAGTAAATTTTTCAAATATTAATTTTTTACTGTCGCAAATTTTAAATACGCCAGGGATTGCCTTTCCTATAGTAAATTATTCAAAAAATAATTATCAACTGTCGCAAATTTTAATTACGCCAGGGATTGCCTTTTCTATAGTAAATTTTGCAAAAAATAATTTTCAACTGTCGCAAATTTTAATTACGCAGGGATTGCCCTTTTCTATAGTAAATTATTCCAAAAATAATTTTATACTGTCGCAAATTTTAATTACGCCAGGGATTGCCTTTTCTATAGTAAATTATTCAAAAAATAATTTTCTACTGTCGCAAATTTTAATTACACCAGGGATTGCCTTTTCTATAGTAAATTATTCAAAAAATAATTTTATAGTGTCGCAAATTTTAATTACGCCAGGGATTGCCTTTTCTATAGTAAATTATTCAAAAAATAATTTTTTACTGTCGCCAATTTGAAGTGCGCCAGGGATTACCTTTTCTACAGTAAATTTTTCAAAATATTAATTTTTTACTGTCGCAAATTTTAAATACGCCAGGGATTGCCTTTCCTATAGTAAATTATTCAAAAAATAATTATCAACTGTCGCAAATTTTAATTACGCCAGGGATTGCCTTTTCTATAGTAAATTTTGCAAAAAATAATTTTCAACTGTCGCAAATTTAATTGCGTCAGGGATTGCCTTTTCTATAGTAAATTATTCAAAAAATAATTTTTTACTGTCGCAAATTTTAATTACGCCAGGGATTGCCTTTTCTATAGTAAATTATTCAAAAAATAATTTTTTTACTGTCGCAAATTTTAAATATCCCAGGGATTGCCTTTTCTATAGTAAATTATTCAAAAAATAATTTTATACTGTCGCAAATTTTAATTACGCCAGGGATTGCCTTTTCTATAGTAAATTATTCAAAAAATAATTTTCTACTGTCGCAAATTGTAATTGCGCCAGGGATTGCCTTTTCTATAGTAAATTATTCAAAAAATAATTTTTTACTGTCGCAAATTTTAATTACGCCAGGGATTGCCTTTTCTACAGTAAATTTTTCAAAATATTAATTTTTTACTATCGCAAATTTTAAATACGCCAGGGATTGCCTTTTCTATAGTAAATTATTCAAAAAATAATTTTCTACTGTCGCAAATTTTAATTACGCCAGGGATTGCCTTTTCTATAGTAAATTATTCAAAAAATAATTTTCAACTGTCGCAAATTTTAATTACGCCAGGGATTGCCTTTTCTATAGTAAATTTTGCAAAAAATAATTTTCAACTGTCGCAAATTTTAATTGCGTCAGGGATTGCCTTTTCTATAGTAAATTATTCAAAAAATAATTTTTTACTTGTCGCAAATTTTAATTACGCAGGGATTGCCTTTTCTATAGTAAATTTTGCAAAAAATAATTTTCAACTGTCGCAAATTTTAATTGCGCCAGGGATTGCCTTTTCTATAGTAAATTATTCAAAAAATAATTTTTTACTGTCGCAAATTTTAATTACGCCAGGGATTGCCTTTTCTATAGTAAATTATTCAAAAAATAATTTTTTACTGTCGCAAATTTTAAATATCCCAGGGATTGCCTTTTCTATAGTAAATTATTCAAAAAATAATTTTATACTGTCGCAAATTTTAATTACGCCAGGATTGCCTTTTCTATAGTAAATTATTCAAAAAATAATTTTCTACTGTCGCAAATTGTAATTGCGCCAGGGATTGCCTTTTCTATAGTAAATTATTCAAAAAAATAATTTTTTACTGTCGCAAATTTAATTACGCCAGGGATTGCCTTTTCTACAGTAAATTTTTCAAAATATTAATTTTTTACTATCGCAAATTTTAAATACGCCAGGGATTGCCTTTTCTATAGTAAATTATTCAAAAAATAATTTTTCTACTGTCGCAAATTTTAATTACGCCAGGGATTGCCTTTTCTATAGTAAATTATTCAAAAAATAATTTTCACTGTCGCAAATTTTAATTACGCAGGGATTGCCTTTTCTATAGTAAATTTTGCAAAAAATAATTTTCAACTGTCGCAAATTTTAATTGCGCCAGGGATTGCCTTTTCTATAGTAAATTATTCAAAAAATAATTTTTTACTGTCGCAAATTTTAATTACGCCAGGGATTGCCTTTTCTATAGTAAATTATTCAAAAATAATTTTTTACTGTCGCAAATTTTAAATATCCCAGGGATTGCCTTTTCTAAAGTAAATTATTCAAAAAATAATTTTATACTGTCGCAAATTTTAATACGCCAGGATTGCCTTTTCTATAGTAAATTATTCAAAAAATAATTTTCTACTGTCGCAAATTGTAATTGCGCCAGGGATTGCCTTTTCTATAGTAAATTATTCAAAAAATAATTTTTTACTGTCGCAAATTTTAATTACGCCAGGGATTGCCTTTTCTACAGTAAATTTTTCAAAATATTAATTTTTTACTGTCGCAAATTTTAAATACGCCAGAGATTGCCTTTTCTATAGTAAATTATTCAAAAAATAATTTTCTACTGTCGCAAATTTTAATTACGCCAGGGATTGCCTTTTCTATAGTAAATTATTCAAAAAATAATTTTCTACTGTCGCAAATTTTAATTACGCCAGGGGATTGCCTTTTCTATAGTAAATTATTCAAAAAATAATTTTTTACTCTCCGCAAATTTTAATTACGCCAGGGATTGCCTTTTCTATAGTAAATTATTCAAAAAATAATTTTCTACTGTCGCAAATTTTAATTACGCCAGGGATAGCCTTTTCTATAGTAAATTATTCAAAAAATAATTTTATACTGTCGCAAATTTTAATTACGCAGGGATTGCTTTTCTATAGTAAATTATTCAAAAATAATTTTCAACTGTCGCAAATTTTAATTATGTCAGGGATTGCCTTTTCTATAGTAAATTATTCAAAAAATAATTTTCTACTGTCGCAAATTTTAATTACGCCAGGGATTGCCTTTTCTATAGTAAATTATTCAAAAAATAATTTTTTACTGTCGCAAATTTTAATTGCGCCAAGGATTGCCTTTTCTATAGTAAATTATTCAAAAAATAATTTTTTACTGTCGCAAATTTCAAATCCGCCAGGGATTGCCTTTTCTACAGTAAATTTTGCAAAAAATAATTTTTTACTGTCGCAAATTTCAAATCCGCCAGGGATTGCCTTTTCTATAGTAAATTATTCAAAAAATAATTTTATACTGTCGCAAATTTTAAATACGCCAGGGATTGCCTTTTCTATAGTAAATTATTCAAAAAATAATTTTCAACTGTCGCAAATTTTAAATACGCCAGGGATTGCCTTTTCTATAGTAAATTATTCAAAAAATAATTTTTTACTGTCGCAAATTTTAATTACGCCAGGGATTGCCTTTTCTATAGTAAATTATTCAAAAAATAATTTTATACTGTCGCAAATTTTAATTACGCCAGGGATTGCCTTTTCTATAGTAAATTATTCAAAAAATAATTTTTTACTGTCGCAAATTTTAAATACGCCAGGGATTGCCTCTTCTATAGTAAATTATTCAAAAAATAATTTTCTACTGTCGCAAATTTTAATTACGCCAGGGATTGCCTTTTCTATAGTAAATTATTCAAAAAATAATTTTCTACTGTCGCAAATTGTAATTGCGCCAGGGATTGCCTTTTCTATAGTAAATTATTCAAAAAATAATTTTTACTGTCGCAAATTTTAATTACGCCAGGGATTGCCTTTTCTATAGTAAATTATTCAAAAAATAATTTTATACTGTCGCAAATTTTAATTTCGCCAGGGATTGCCTTTTCTATAGTAAATTATTCAAAAAATAATTTTCTACTGTCGCAAATTTTAATTACGCCAGGGATTGCCTTTTCTATAGTAAATTATTCAAAAAATAATTTTATAGTGTCGCAAATTTTAATTACTCCAGGGATTGCCTTTTCTATAGTAAATTATTCAAAAAATAATTTTTTACTGTCGCAAATTTTAAATACCCCAGGGATTGCCTTTCCTATAATAAATTATTCAAAAAATAATTTTCAACTGTCGCAAATTTTAATTACGCCAGGGATTGCCTTTTCTATAGTAAATTTTGCAAAAAATAATTTTCAACTGTCGCAAATTTTAATTGCGTCAGGGATTGCCTTTTCTATAGTAAATTATTCAAAAAATAATTTTTTACTGTCGCAAATTTTAATTACGCCAGGGATTGCCTTTTCTATAGTAAATTATTCAAAAAATAATTTTTTACTGTCGCAAATTTTAAATATCCCAGGGATTGCCTTTTCTATAGTAAATTATTCAAAAAATAATTTTATACTGTCGCAAATTTTAATTACGCCAGGGATTGCCTTTTTTATAGTAAATTATTCAAAAAATAATTTTCTACTGTCGCAAATTGTAATTGCGCCAGGGATTGCCTTTTCTATAGTATATTATTCAAAAAATAATTTTTTACTGTCGCAAATTTTAATTACGCCAGGGATTGCCTTTTCTACAGTAAATTTTTCAAAATATTAATTTTTTACTGTCGCAAATTTTAAATACGCCAGGGATTGCCTTTTCTATAGTAAATTATTCAAAAAATAATTTTCTACTGTCGCAAATTTTAATTACGCCAGGGATTGCCTTTTCTATAGTAAATTATTCAAAAAATAATTTTCAACTGTCGCAAATTTTAATTACGCCAGGGTTTGCCTTTTCTATAGTAAATTATTCAAAAAATAATTTTTTACTGTCGCAAATTTTAATTACGCCAGGGATTGCCTTTTCTATAGTAAATTATTCAAAAAATAATTTTCAACTGTCGCAAATTTTAATTACGCCAGGGATTGCCTTTTCTATAGTAAATTATTCAAAAAATATTTTTTTACTGTCGCAAATCTTAATTGCGCCAGGGATTGCCTTTTCTATAGTAAATTATTCAAAAAATAATTTTCTACTGTCGCAAATTTTAAATATCCCAGGGATTGCCTTTTCTATAGTAAATTATTCAAAAAATAATTTTTTACTGTCGCAAATTTTAAGTGCGCCAGGGATTGCCTTTTCTATAGTAAATTATTCAAAAAATAATTTTCTACTGTCGCAAATTTTAATTACGCCAGGGATTGCCTTTTCTATAGTAAATTATTCAAAAAATAATTTTATACTGTCGCAAATATTAAATACGCCAGGGATTGCCTTTTCTATAGTAAATTATTCAAAAAATAATTTTCTACTGTCGCAAATTTTAAATACGCCAGGGATTGCCTTTTCTATAGTAAATTATTCAAAAAATAATTTTCAACTGTCGCAAATTTTAATTACGCCAGGGATTGCCTTTTCTATAGTAAATTATTCAAAAAATAATTTTATACTGTCGCAAATTTTAATTACGCCAGGGATTGCCTTTTCTATAGTAAATTATTCAAAAAATAATTTTCTACTGTCGCAAATTTTAATTACACCAGGGATTGCCTTTTCTATAGTAAATTATTCAAAAAATAATTTTTTACTGTCGCAAATTTTAATTACGCCAGGGATTGCCTTTTCTACAGTAAATTTTTCAAAATATTAATTTTTTACTGTCGCAAATTTTAAATACGCCAGGGATTGCCTTTTCTATAGTAAATTATTCAAAAAATAATTTTCTACTGTCGCAAATTTTAATTACGCCAGGGATTGCCTTTTCTATAGTAAATTATTCAAAAAATAATTTTCAACTGTCGCAAATTTTAATTACGCCAGGGTTTGCCTTTTCTATAGTAAATTATTCAAAAAATAATTTTTTACTGTCGCAAATTTTAATTACGCCAGGGATTGCCTTTTCTATAGTAAATTATTCAAAAAATAATTTTCAACTGTCGCAAATTTTAATTACGCCAGGGATTGCCTTTTCTATAGTAAATTATTCAAAAAATATTTGTTTACTGTCGCAAATCTTAATTGCGCCAGGGATTGCCTTTTCTATAGTAAATTATTCAAAAAATAATTTTCTACTGTCGCAAATTTTAAATATCCCAGGGATTGCCTTTTCTATAGTAAATTATTCAAAAAATAATTTTTTACTGTCGCAAATTTTAAGTGCGCCAGGGATTGCCTTTTCTATAGTAAATTATTCAAAAAATAATTTTCTACTGTCGCAAATTTTAATTACGCCAGGGATTGCCTTTTCTATAGTAAATTATTCAAAAAATAATTTTATACTGTCGCAAATATTAAATACGCCAGGGATTGCCTTTTCTATAGTAAATTATTCAAAAAATAATTTTCTACTGTCGCAAATTTTAAATACGCCAGGGATTGCCTTTTCTATAGTAAATTATTCAAAAAATAATTTTCAACTGTCGCAAATTTTAATTACGCCAGGGATTGCCTTTTCTATAGTAAATTATTCAAAAAATAATTTTATACTCTCGCAAATTTTAATTACGCCAGGGATTGCCTTTTCTATAGTAAATTATTCAAAAAATAATTTTCTACTGTCGCAAATTTTAATTACACCAGGGATTGCCTTTTCTATAGTAAATTATTCAAAAAATAATTTTATAGTGTCGCAAATTTTAATTACGCCAGTGATTGCCTTTTCTATAGTAAATTATTCAAAAAATAATTTTTTACTGTCGCAAATTTTAAGTGCGCCAGGGATTACCTTTTCTACAGTAAATTTTTCAAAATATTAATTTTTTACTGTCGCAAATTTTAAATACGCCAGGGATTGCCTTTCCTATAGTAAATTATTCAAAAAATAATTTTCAACTGTCGCAAATTTTAATTACGCCAGGGATTGCCTTTAATATAGTAAATTTTGCAAAAAATAATTTTCAACTGTCGCAAATTTTAATTGCGCCAGGGATTGCCTTTTCTATAGTAAATTATTCAAAAAATAAAATTTTACTGTCGCAAATTTTAATTACCCCAGGGATTGCCTTTTCTATAGTAAATTATTCAAAAAATAATTTTTTACTGTCGCAAAATTTAAATATCCCAGGGATTGCCTTTTCTATAGTAAATTATTCAAAAAATAATTTTATACTGTCGCAAATTTTAATTACGCCAGGGATTGCCTTTTCTATAGTAAATTATTCAAAAAACAATTTTCTACTGTCTCAAATTGTAATTGCGCCAGGGATTGCCTTTTCTATAGTAAATTATTCAAAAAATAATTTTTTGCTGTCGCAAATTTTAATTACGCCAGGGATTGCCTTTTCTACAGTAAATTTTTCAAAATATTAATTTTTTACTGTCGCAAATTTTAAATACGCCAGGGATTGCCTTTTCTATAGTAAATTATTCAAAAAATAATTTTCTACTGTCGCAAATTTTAATTACGCCAAGGATTGCCTTTTCTATAGTAAATTATTCAAAAAATAATTTTCAACTGTCGCAAATTTTAATTACGCCAGATATTGCCTTTTCTATAGTAAATTTTGCAAAAAATAATTTTCAACTGTCGCAAATTTTAATTGCGCCAGGGATTGCCTTTTCTATAGTAAATTATTCAAAAAATAATTTTTTTACTGTCGCAAATTTTAATTACGCCAGGGATTGCCTTTTCTATAGTAAATTATTCAAAAAATAATTTTTTACTGTCGCAAATTTTAAATATCCCAGGGATTGCCTTTTCTATAGTAAATTATTCAAAAAATAATTTTATACTGTCACAAATTTTAATTACGCCAGGGATTGCCTTTTCTATAGTAAATTATTCAAAAAATAATTTTCTACTGTCGCAAATTGTAATTGCGCCAGGGATTGCCTTTTCTATAGTAAATTATTCAAAAAATAATTTTTTACTGTCGCAAATTTTAATTACGCCAGGGATTGCCTTTTCTACAGTAAATTTTTCAAAATATTAATTTTTTACTGTCGCAAATTTTAAATACGCCAGGGATTGCCTTTTCTATAGTAAATTATTCAAAAAATAATTTTCTACTGTCGCAAATTTTAATTACGCCAGGGATTGCCTTTTCTATAGTAAATTATTCAAAAAATAATTTTCTACTGTCGCAAATTTTAATTACGCCAGGGATTGCCTTTTCTATAGTAAATTATTCAAAAAATAATTTTTTACTCTCGCAAATTTTAATTACGCCAGGGATTGCCTTTTCTATAGTAAATTATTCAAAAAATAATTTTCTACTGTCGCAAATTTTAATTACGCCAGGGATAGCCTTTTCTATAGTAAATTATTCAAAAAATAATTTTATACTGTCGCAAATTTTAATTACGCCAAGGATTGCCTTTTCTATAGTAAATTATTCAAAAAATAATTTTCAACTGTCGCAAATTCTAATTACGCCAGGGATTGCCTTTTCTATAGTAAATTATTCAAAAAATAATTTTCTACTGTCGCAAATTTTAATTACGCCAGGGATTACCTTTTCTATAGTAAATTATTCAAAAAATAATTTTTTACTGTCGCAAATTTTAATTGCGCCAGGGATTGCCTTTTCTATAGTAAATTATTCAAAAAATAATTTTTTACTGTCGCAAATTTCAAATCCGCCAGGGATTGCCTTTTCTACAGTAAATTTTGCAAAAAATAATTTTTTACTGTCGCAAATTTCAAATCCGCCAGGGATTGCCTTTTCTATAGTAAATTATCCAAAAAATAATTTTATACTGTCGCAAATTTTAAATACGCCAGGGATTGCCTTTTCTATAGTAAATTATTCAAAAAATAATTTTCAACTGTCGCAAATTTTAAATACGCCAGGGATTGCCTTTTCTATAGTAAATTATTCAAAAAATAATTTTTTACTGTCGCAAGTTTTAATTACGCCAGGGATTGCCTTTTCTATAGTAAATTATTCAAAAAATAATTTTATACTGTCGCAAATTTTAATTACGCCAGGGATTGCCTTTTCTATAGTAAATTATTCAAAAAATAATTTTTACTGTCGCAAATTTTAAATACGCCAGGATTGCCTCTTCTATAGTAAATTATTCAAAAATAATTTTCTACTGTCGCAAATTTTAATTACGCCAGGGATTGCCTTTTCTATAGTAAATTATTCAAAAAATAATTTTCTACTGTCGCAAATTGTAATTGCGCCAGGGATTGCCTTTTCTATAGTAAATTATTCAAAAAATAATTTTTAACCGTCGCAAATTTTAATTACGCCAGGGATTGCCTTTTCTATAGTAAATTATTCAAAAAATAATTTTATACTGTCGCAAATTTTAATTACGCCAGGGATTGCCTTTTCTATAGTAAATTATTCAAAAAATAATTTTCAACTCTCGCAAATTTAATTACGCCAGGGATTGCCTTTTCTATAGTAAATTATTCAAAAAATAATTTTTTACTGCCGCAAATTTTAATTGCGCCAGGGATTGCCTTTTCTATAGTAAATTATTCAAAAAATAATTTTTTACTGTCGCAAATTTTAAATACGCTAGGGATTGCCTCTTCTATAGTAAATTATTCAAAAAATATTTTTCTACTGTCGCAAATTTTAATTACGCCAGGATTGCCTTTTCTATAGTAAATTATTCAAAAAATAATTTTCTACTGTCGCAAATTGTAATTGCGCCAGGGATTGCCTTTCTATAGTAAATTATTCAAAAAATAATTTTTACTGTCGCAAATTTTAATTACGCCAGGGATTGCCTTTTTCTATAGTAAATTATTCAAAAAATAATTTTATACTGTCGCAAATTTTAATTTCGCCAGGGATTGCCTTTTCTATAGTAAATTATTCAAAAAATAATTTTCTACTGTCGCAAATTTTAATTACGCCAGGGATTGCCTTTTCTATAGTAAATTATTCAAAAAATAATTTATAGTGTCGCAAATTTTAATTACTCCAGGGATTGCCTTTTCTATAGTAAATTATTCAAAAATAATTTTTTACTTTCGCAAATTTTAAGTGCGCCAGGGATTGCCTTTTCTACAGTAAATTTTTCAAAATATTAATTTTTTACTGTCGCAAATTTTAAATACGCCAGGGATTGCCTTTCCTATAGTAAATTATTCAAAAAATAATTTTCAACTGTCGCAAATTTTAATTACGCCAGGGATTGCCTTTTCTATAGTAAATTTTGCAAAAAATAATTTTCAACTGTCGCAAATTTTAATTGCCGTCAGGGATTGCCTTTTCTATAGTAAATTATTCAAAAAATAATTTTTTTACTGTCGCAAATTTTAATTACGCCAGGGATTGCCTTTTCTATAGTAAATTATTCAAAAAATAATTTTTTACTGTCGCAAATTTTAAATATCCCAGGGATTGCCTTTTATAGTAAATTATTCAAAAAATAATTTTATACTGTCGCAAATTTTAATTACGCCAGGGATTGCCTTTTTTATAGTAAATTATTCAAAAAATAATTTTCTACTGTCGCAAATTGTAATTGCGCCAGGGATTGCCTTTTCTATAGTAAATTATTCAAAAAATAATTTTTTACTGTCGCAAATTTTAATTACGCCAGGGATTGACTTTTCTACAGTAAATTTTTCAAAATATTAATTTTTTACTGTCGCAAATTTTAAATACGCCAGGGATTGCCTTTTCTATAGTAAATTATTCAAAAAATAATTTTCTACAGTCGCAAATTTTAATTACGCCAGGGATTGCCTTTTCTATAGTAAATTATTCAAAAAATAATTTTCAACTGTCGCAAATTTTAATTACGCCAGGGTTTGCCTTTTCTATAGTAAATTATTCAAAAAATAATTTTTTACTGTCGCAAATTTTAATTACGCCAGGGATTGCCTTTTCTATAGTAAATTATTCAAAAAATAATTTTCAACTGTCGCAAATTTTAATTACGCCAGGGATTGCCTTTTCTATAGTAAATTATTCAAAAAATATTTTTTTACTGTCGCAAATCTTAATTGCGCCAGGGATTGCCTTTTCTATAGTAAATTATTCAAAAAATAATTTTCTACTGTCGCAAATTTTAATTACGCCAGGGATTGCCTTTTCTATAGTAAATTATTCAAAAAATAATTTTATACTGTCGCAAATATTAAATACGCCAGGGATTGCCTTTTCTATAGTAAATTATTCAAAAAATAATTTTCTACTGTCGCAAATTTTAAATACGCCAGGGATTGCCTTTTCTATAGTAAATTATTCAAAAAATAATTTTCAACTGTCGCAAATTTTAATTACGCCAGGGATTGCCTTTTCTATAGTAAATTATTCAAAAAATAATTTTATACTGTCGCAAATTTTAATTACGCCAGGGATTGCCTTTTCTATAGTAAATTATTCAAAAAATAATTTTCTACTGTCGCAAATTTTAATTACACCAGGGATTGCCTTTTCTATAGTAAATTATTCAAAAAATAATTTTATAGTGTCGCAAATTTTAATTACGCCAGTGATTGCCTTTTCTATAGTAAATTATTCAAAAAATAATTTTTTTACTGTCGCAAATTTTAAGTGCGCCAGGGATTACCTTTTCTACAGTAAATTTTTCAAAATATTAATTTTTTACTGTCGCAAATTTTAAATACGCCAGGGATTGCCTTTCCTATAGTAAATTATTCAAAAAATAATTTTCAACTGTCGCAAATTTTAATTACGCCAGGGATTGCCTTTTCTATAGTAAATTTTGCAAAAAATAATTTTCAAATCCGCCAGGGATTGCCTTTTCTACAGTAAATTTTGCAAAAAATAATTTTTTACTGTCGCAAATTTCAAATCCGCCAGGGATTGCCTTTTCTATAGTAAATTATCCAAAAAATAATTTTATACTGTCGCAAATTTTAAATACGCCAGGGATTGCCTTTTCTATAGTAAATTATTCAAAAAATAATTTTCAACTGTCGGAAATTTTAAATACGCCAGGGATTGCCTTTTCTATAGTAAATTATTCAAAAAATAATTTTTTACTGTCGCAAGTTTTAATTACGCCAGGGATTGCCTTTTCTATAGTAAATTATTCAAAAAATAATTTTATACTGTCGCAAATTTTAATTACGCCAGGATTGCCTTTTCTATAGTAAATTATTCAAAAAATAATTTTTTACTGTCGCAAATTTTAAATACGCCAGGGATTGCCTCTTCTATAGTAAATTATTCAAAAAATAATTTTCTACTGTCGCAAATTTTAATTACGCCAGGGATTGCCTTTTCTATAGTAAATTATTCAAAAAATAATTTTCTACTGTCGCAAATTGTAATTGCGCCAGGGATTGCCTTTTCTATAGTAAATTATTCAAAAAATAATTTTTTACCGTCGCAAATTTTAATTACGCCAGGGATTGCCTTTTCTATAGTAAATTATTCAAAAAATAATTTTATACTGTCGCAAATTTTAATTACGCCAGGGATTGCCTTTTCTATAGTAAATTATTCAAAAAATAATTTTCAACTCTCGCAAATTTTAATTACGCCAGGGATTGCCTTTTCTATAGTAAATTATTCAAAAAATAATTTTTTACTGCCGCAAATTTTAATTGCGCCAGGGATTGCCTTTTCTATAGTAAATTATTCAAAAAATAATTTTCTACTGTCGCAAATTTTAAGTACGCCAGGGATTGCCTTTTCTATAGTAAATTATTCAAAAAATAATTTTCTATTGTCGCAAATTTTAATTGCGCCAGGGATTGCCTTTTCTATAAGTAAATTATTCAAAAAATAATTTTCAACTGTCGCAAATTTTAATTACGCCAGGGATTGCCTTTTCTATAGTAAATTATTCAAAAAATAATTTTATACTGTCGCAAATTTTAACTACGCCAGGGATTGCCTTTTCTATAGTAAATTATTCAAAAAATAATTTTCTACTGTCGCAAATTTTAATTACGCCAGGAATTGCCTTTTCTATAGTAAATTATTCAAAAAATTATTTTATACTGTCGCAAATTTTAATTACGCCAGGATTGCCTTTTCTATAGTAAATTATTCAAAAATAATTTTTTACTGTCGCAAATTTTAATTACGCCAAGGATTGCCTTTTCTATAGTAAATTATTCAAAAAATAATTTTATACTGTCGCAAATTTTAATTACGCCAGGGATTGCCTTTTCTATAGTAAATTATTCAAAAAATAATTTTTTACTATCGCAAGTTTTAATTGCGCCAGGGATTGCTTTTCTACAGTAAATTTTTCAAAATATTAATTTTTTACTGTCGCAAATTTTAAATACGCCAGGGATTGCCATTTCTATAGTAAATTATTCAAAAAATAATTTTATACTGTCGCAAATTTCAAATCCGCCAGGGATTGCCTTTTCTTTAGTAAATTATTCAAAAAATAATTTTTTACTATCGCAAGTTTTAATTACGCCAGGGATTGCCTTTTCTATAGTAAATTTTGCAAAAAATAATGTTTTACTGTCGCAAATTTTAATTGCGCCAGGGATTGCCTTTTCTATAGTAAATTATTCAAAAAATAATTTTTTACTGTCGCAAATTTTAATTACGCCAAGGATTGCCTTTTCTATAGTAAATTTTTCAAAATATTAATTTTTTACTGTCGCAAATTTTAAATACGCCAGGGATTGCCATTTCTATAGTAAATTATTCAAAAAATAACTTTCAACTGTCGCAAATTTTAATTACGCCAGAGATTGCCTTTTCTATAGTAAATTTTGCAAAAAATAATTTTCAACTGTCGCAAATTTTAATTGCGCCAGGGATTGCCTTTTCTATAGTAAATTATTCAAAAAATAATTTTTTACTGTCGCAAATTTTAATTACGCCAGGGATTACCTTTTCTATAGTAAATTATACAAAAAAGAATTTTTACTGTCGCAAATTTTAAATATCCCAGGGATTGCCTTTTCTATAGTATTCAAAAAATAATTTTATACTGTCGCAAATTTTAATTACGCCAGGGATTGCCTTTTCTATAGTAAATTTTGCAAAAATAATTTTATACTATCGCAAATTTTAATTGCGCCAGGGAGTGCCTTTTCTATAGTAAATTATTCAAAAAATAATTTTCTACTGTCGCAAATTTTAAGTGCTCCAGGGATTGCCTTTTCTATAGTAAATTATTCAAAAAATAATTTTTTACTGTCGAAAATTTTAATTAAGCCAGCGATTGCCTTTTCTATAGTAAATTATTCAAAAAATAATTTTATACTGTCGCAAATTTCAAATCCGCCAGGGATTGCCTTTTCTATAGTAAATTATTCAAAAAATAATTTTTTACTATCGCAAGTTTTAATTACGCCAGGGATTGCCTTTTCTACAGTAAATTTTGCAAAAAATAATTTTTTACTGTCGCAAATTTTAATTGCGCCAGCGATTGCCTTTTCTATAGTAAATTATTAAAAAAATAATTTTTTACTGTCGCAAATTTTAATTACGCCAGGGATTGCCTTGTCTATAGTAAATTATTCAAAAAATAATTTTATACTGTCGCAAATTTTAATTACGCCAGGGATTGCCTTTTCTATAGTAAATTATTCAAAAAATAATTTTCTACTGTCGCAAATTTTAATTACGCCAGGGATTGCCTTTTCTATAGTAAATTATTCAAAAAATAATTTTCTACTGTCGCGAATTTTAATTACACCAGGGATTGCCTTTTCTATAGTAAATTATTCAAAAAATAATTTTATACTGTCGCAAATTTTAATTACGCCAGGGATTGCCTTTTCTATAGTAAATTATTCAAAAAATAATTTTCAACTGTCGCAAATTTTAATTACGCCAGGGATTGCCTTTTCTATAGTAAATTATTCAAAAAATAATTTTCTCCTGTCGCAAATTTTAATTACGCCAGGGATTGCCTTTTTCTATAGTAAATTATTCAAAAAATTATTTTTTACTGTCGCAAATTTTAATTGCGCCAGGGATTGCCTTTTCTATAGTAAATTATTCAAAAAATAATTTTTTACTGTCGCAAATTTCAAACCCGCCAGGGATTGCCTTTTCTACAGTAAATTTTGCAAAAAATAATTTTTTACTGTCGCAAATTTCAAATCCGCCAGGGATTGCCTTTTCTATAGTAAATTATTCAAAAAATAATTTTATACTGTCGCAAATTTTAAATACGCCAGGGATTGCCTTTTCTATAGTAAATTAATCAAAAAATAATTTTCAACTGTCGCAAATTTTAAATACGCCAGGGATTGCCTTTTCTATAGTAAATTATTCAAAAAATAATTTTTTACTGTCGCAAATTTTAATTACGCCAGGGATTGCCTTTTCTATAGTAAATTATTCAAAAAATAATTTTATACTGTCGCAAATTTTAATTACGCCAGGGATTGCCTTTTCTATAGTAAATTATTCAAAAAATTATTTTTTACTGTCGCAAATTTTAATTGCGCCAGGGATTGCCTTTTCTATAGTAAATTATTCAAAAAATAATTTTTTACTGTCGCAAATTTCAAATCCGCCAGGGATTGCCTTTTCTACAGTAAATTTTGCAAAAAATAATTTTTTACTGTCGCAAATTTCAAATCCGCCAGGGATTGATTGCCTTTTCTATAGTAAATTATTCAAAAAATAATTTTATACTGTCGCAAATTTTAAATACGCCAGGGATTGCCTTTTCTATAGTAAATTATTCAAAAAATAATTTTCAACTGTCGCAAATTTTAAAAACGCCAGGGATTGCCTTTTCTATAGTAAATTATTCAAAAAATAATTTTCTACTGTCGCAAATTTTAATTACGCCAGGGATTGCCTTTTCTATAGTAAATTATTCAAAAAATAATTTTATACTGTCGCAAATTTTAATTACGCCAGGGATTGCCTTTTCTATAGTAAATTATTCAAAAAATAATTTTTTACTGTCGCAAATTTTAAATACGCCAGGGATTGCCTCTTCTATAGTAAATTATTCAAAAAATAATTTTCTACAGTCGCAAATTTTAATTACGCCAGGGATTGCCTTTTCTATAGTAAATTATTCAAAAAATAATTTTCTACTGTCGCAAATTGTAATTGCGCCAGGGATTGCCTTTTCTATAGTAAATTATTCAAAAAATAATTTTTTACTGTCGCAAATTTTAATTACGCCAGGGATTGCCTTTTCTATAGTAAATTATTCAAAAAATAATTTTATACTGTCGCAAATTTTAATTACGCCAGGGACTGCCTTTTCTATAGTAAATTATTCAAAAAATAATTTTCTACTGTCGCAAATTGTAATTGCGCCAGGGATTGCCTTTTCTATAGTAAATTATTCAAAAAATAATTTTTTACTGTCGCAAATTTTAATTACGCCAGGGATTGCCTTTTCTACAGTAAATTTTTCAAAATATTAATTTTTTACTGTCGCAAATTTTAAATACGCCAGGGATTGCCTTTTCTATAGTAAATTATTCAAAAAATAATTTTCTACTGTCGCAAATTTTAATTACGCCAGGGATTGCCTTTTCTATAGTAAATTATTCAAAAAATAATTTTCAACTGTCGCAAATTTTAATTACGCCAGGGATTGCCTTTTCTATAGTAAATTATTCAAAAAATAATTTTTTACTGTCGCAAATTTTAATTACGCCAGGGATTGCCTTTTCTATAGTAAATTATTCAAAAAATAATTTTATACTGTCGCAAATTTTAATTACGCCAGGGATTGCCTTTTCTATAGTAAATTATTCAAAAAATTATTTTCTACTGTCGCAAATTTTAATTACGCCAGGGATTGCCTTTTCTATAGTAAATTATTCAAAAAATAATTTTATACTGTCGCAAATTTTAATTACGCCAGGGATTGCCTTTTCTACAGTAAATTTTTCAAAATATTAATTTTTTACTGTCGCAAATTGTAAATACGCCAGGGATTGCCTTTTCTATAGTAAATTATTCAAAAAATAATTTTTTACTGTCGCAAATTTTAATTACGCCAGGGATTGCCTTTTCTATAGTAAATTATTCAAAAAATAATTTTATACTGTCGCAAATTTTAATTGCGCCAGGGATTGCCTTTTCTATAGCAAATTATTCAAAAAATAATTTTTTACTGTCGCAAATTTCAAATCCGCCAGGGATTGCCTTTTCTACAGTAAATTTTGCAAAAAATAATTTTTTACTGTCGCAAATTTCAAATCCGCCAGGGATTGCCTTTTCTATAGTAAATTATTCAAAAAATAATTTTATACTGTCGCAAATTTTAAATACGCCAGGGATTGCCTTTTCTATAGTAAATTATTCAAAAAATAATTTTCAACTGTCGCAAATTTTAAATACGCCAGGGATTGCCTTTTCTATAGTAAATTATTCAAAAAATAATTTTTTACTGTCGCAAATTTTAATTACGCCAGGGATTGCCTTTTCTATAGTAAATTATTCAAAAAATAATTTTATACTGTCGCAAATTTTAATTACGCCAGGGATTGCCTTTTCTATAGTAAATTACTCAAAAAATAATTTTTAACTGTCGCAAATTTTAAATACGCCAGGGATTGCCTCTTCTATAGTAAATTATTCAAAAAATAATTTTCTACTGTCGCAAATTTTAATTACGCCAGGGATTGCCTTTTCTATAGTAAATTATTCAAAAAATAATTTTCTACTGTCGCAAATTGTAATTGCGCCAGGGATTGCCTTTTCTATAGTAAATTATTCAAAAAATAATTTTTTACTGTCGCAAATTTTAATTACGCCAGGGATTGCCTTTTCTATAGTAAATTATTCAAAAAATAATTTTATACTGTCGCAAATTTTAATTACGCCAGGGATTGCCTTTTCTATAGTAAATTATTCAAAAAATAATTTTCAACTGTCGCAAATTTTAATTACGCCAGGGATTGCTTTTTCTATAGTAAATTATTCAAAAAATAATTTTTTACTGTCGCAAATTTTAATTGCGCCAGGGATTGCCTTTTCTATAGTAAATTATTCAAAAAATAATTTTCTACTGTCGCAAATTTTAAGTACGCCAGGGATTGCCTTTTCTATAGTAAATTATTCAAAAAATAATTTTCTATTGTCGCAAATTTTAATTGCGCCAGGGATTGCCTTTTCTATAGTAAATTATTCAGAAAATAATTTTATACTGTCGCAAATTTTAATTACGCCAGGGATTGCCTTTTCTATAGTAAATTATTCAAAAAATAATTTTCAACTGTCGCAAATTTTACTTGCGCCAGGGATTGCCTTTTCTATAGTAAATTATTCAAAAAATAATTTTTTACTGTCGCAAATCTTAATTGCGCCAGGGATTGCCTTTTCTATAGTAAATTATTCAAAAAATAATTTTCTACTGTCGCAAATTTTAAATATCCCAGGGATTGCCTTTTCTATAGTAAATTATTCAAAAAATAATTTTTTACTGTCGCAAATTTTAAGTGCGCCAGGGATTGCTTTTCTATAGTAAATTATTCAAAAAATAATTTTCTACTGTCGCAAATTTTAATTACGCCAGGGATTGCCTTTTCTATAGTAAATTATTCAAAAAATAATTTTCTACTGTTGCAAATTTTAAATACGCCAGCGATTGCCTTTTCTATAGTAAATTATTCAAAACATAATTTTCAACTGTCGCAAATTTTAATTACGCCAGGGATTGCCTTTTCTATAGTAAATTATCCAAAAAATAATTTTATACTGTCGCAAATTTTAATTACGCCAGGGATTGCCTTTTCTATAGTAAATTATTCAAAAAATTATGTTCTACTGTCGCAAATTTTAATTACGCCAGGGATTGCCTTTTCTATAGTAAATTATTCAAAAAATAATTTTATACTGTCGCAAATTTTAATTACGCCAGGGATTGCCTTTTCTATAGTAAATTATTCAAAAAATAATTTTCTACTGTCGCAAATTGTAATTGCGCCAGGGATTGCCTTTTCTATAGTAAATTATTCAAAAAATAATTTTTTACTGTCGCAAATTTTAATTACGCCAGGGATTGCCTTTTCTACAGTAAATTTTTCAAAATATTAATTTTTTACTGTCGCAAATTTTAAATACGCCAGGGATTGCCTTTTCTATAGTAAATTATTCAAAAAATAATTTTCTACTGTCGCAAATTTTAATTACGCCAGGGATTGCCTTTTCTATAGTAAATTATTCAAAAAATAATTTTCAACTGTCGCAAATTTTAATTACGCCAGGGATTGCCTTTTCTATAGTAAATTATTCAAAAAATAATTTTTTACTGTCGCAAATTTTAATAACGCCAGGGATTGCCTTTTCTATAGTAAATTATTCAAAAAATAATTTTATACTGTCGCAAATTTTAATTACGCCAGGGATTGCCTTTTCTATAGTAAATTATTCAAAAAATAATTTTCTACTGTCGCAAATTTTAATTACGCCAGGGATTGCCTTTTCTATAGTAAATTATTCAAAAAATAATTTTATACTGTCGCAAATTTTAATTGCGCCAGGGATTGCCTTTTCTATAGTAAATTATTCAAAAAATAATTTTCTACTGTCGCAAACTGTAATTACGCCAGGGATTGCCTTTTCTATAGTAAATTATTCAAAAAATAATTTTTTACTGTCGCAAATTTTAATTACGCCAGGGATTGCCTTTTCTACAGTAAATTTTTCAAAATATTAATTTTTTACTGTCGCAAATTTTAAATACGCCAGGGATTGCCTTTTCTATAGTAAATTATTCAAAAAATAATTTTCTACTGTCGCAAATTTTAATTACGCCAGGGATTGCCTTTTCTATAGTAAATTATTCAAAAAATTATTTTCAACTGTCGCAAATTTTAATTACGCCAGGGATTGCCTTTTCTATAGTAAATTATTCAGAAAATAATTTTTTACTGTCGCAAATTTTAATTACGCCAGGGATTGCCTTTTCTATAGTAAATTATTCAAAAAATAATTTTATACTGTCGCAAATTTTAATTACGCCAAGGATTGCCTTTTCTATAGTAAATTATTCAAAAAATAATTTTCTACTGTCGCAAATTTTAATTACGCCAGGGATTGCCTTTTCTATAGTAAACTATTCAAAAAATAATTTTTTACTGTCGCAAATTTTAATTGCGCCAGGGATTGCCTTTTCTATAGTAAATTATTCAAAAAATAATTTTTTACTGTCGCAAATTTCAAATCCGCCAGGGATTACCTTTTCTACAGTAAATTTTGCAAAAAATAATTTTTTACTGTTGCAAATTTTAATTGCGCCAAGGATTGCCTTTTCTATAGTAAATTATTCAAAAAATAATTTTATACTGTCGCAAATTTTAATTACGCCAGGGATTGCCTTTTCTATAGTAAATTATTCAAAAAATAATTTTTTACTGTCGCAAATTGTAATTGCGCCAGGGATTGCCTTTTCTATAGTAAATTATTCAAAAAATAATTTTTTACTGTCGCAAATTTCAAATCCGCCAGGGATTGCCTTTTCTACAGTAAATTTTGCAAAAAATAATTTTTTACTGTCGCAAATTTCAAATCCGCCAGGGATTGCCTTTTCTATAGTAAATTATTCAAAAAATAATTTTATACTGTCGCAAATTTTAAATACGCCAGGGATTGCCTTTTCTATATTAAATTATTCAAAAAATAATTGTCAACTGTCGCAAATTTTAAATACGCCAGGGATTGCCTTTTCTATAGTAAATTATTCAAAAAATAATTTTCAACTGTCGCAAATTTTAATTGCGCCAGGGATTGCCTTTTCTATAGTAAATTATTCAAAAAATAATTTTTTACTGTCGCAAATTTTAATTACGCCAGGGATTGCCTTTTCTATAGTAAATTTTTCAAAAAATAATTTTCAACTGTCGCAAATTTTAATTACGCCAGGGATTGCCTTTTCTATAGTAAATTATTCAAAAAATAATTTTCTACTGTCGCAAATTTTAATTACGCCAGGGACTGCCTTTTCAAAAATAATTTTTTACTGTCGCAAATTTTAATTACGCCAGGGATTGCCTTTTCTATAGTAAATTATTCAAAAAATAATTTTCAACCGTCGCAAATTTTAATTGCGCCAGGGATTGCCTTTTCTATAGTAAATTATTCAAAAAATAATTTTTTACTGTCGCAAATTTTAATTACGCCAGGGATTGCCTTTTCTATAGTAAATTATTCAAAAAATAATTTTTTACTGTCGCAAATTTTAAATATCCCAGGGATTGCCTTTTCTATAGTAAATTATTCAAAAAATAATTTTATACTGTCGCAAATTTTAATTACGCCAGGGATTGCCTTTTCTATAGTAAATTTTGCAAAAAATAATTTTATACTGTCGCAAATTTTAATTGCGACAGGGATTGCCTTTACTATAGTAAATTATTCAAAAAATAATTTTCTACTGTCGCAAATTGTAATTGCGCCAGGGATTGCCTTTTCTATAGTAAATTATTCAAAAAATAATTTTTTACTGTCGCAAATTTTAATTACGCCAGGGATTGCCTTTTCTACAGTAAATTTTTCAAAATATTAATTTTTTACTGTCGCAATTTTTAAATACGCCAGGGATTGCCTTTTCTATAGTAAATTATTCAAAAAATAATTTTCTACTGTCGCAAATTTTAACTACGCCATGGATTGCCTTTTCTATAGTAAATTATTCAAAAAATAATTTTCAACTGTCGCAAATTTTAATTACGCCAGGGATTGCCTTTTCTACAGTAAATTTTTCAAAATATTAATTTTTTACTGTCGCAATTTTTAAATACGCCAGGGATTGCCTTTTCTATAGTAAATTATTCAAAAAATAATTTTCTACTGTCGCAAATTGTAATTGCGCCAGGGATTGCCTTTTCTATAGTAAATTATTCAAAAAATAATTTTTTACTGTCGCAAATTTTAATTACGCCAGGGATTGCCTTTTCTACAGTAAATTTTTCAAAATATTAATTTTTTACTGTCGCAATTTTTAAATACGCCAGGGATTGCCTTTTCTACAGTAAATTATTCAAAAAATACTTTTATACTGTCACAAATTTTAAATCCGCCATGGATTGCCTTTTCTATAGTAAATTATTCAAAAAATAATTTTCTACTGTCGCAAATTTTAATTACGCCAGGGATTGCCTTTTCTACAGTAAATTTTGCAAAAAATAATTTTTTACTGTCGCAAATTTCAAATCCGCCAGGGATTGCCTTTTCTATAGTAAATTATTCAAAAAATAATTTTATACTGTCGCAAATTGTAATTACGCCAGGGATTGCCTTTTCTATAGTAAATTATTCAAAAAATAATTTTCAACTGTCGCAAATTTTAATTACGCCAGGGATTGCCTTTTCTATAGTAAATTATTCAAAAAATAATTTTATACTGTCGCAAATTTTAATTACGCCAGGGATTGCCTTTTCTATAGTAAATTATTCAAAAAATAATTTTATACTGTCGCAAATTTTAATTACGCCAGGGATTGCCTTTTCTATAGTAAATTATTCAAAAAATAATTTTTTACTGTTGCAAATTTTAAGTGCGCCAGGGATTGCCTTTTCTATAGTAAATTATTAAAAAATAATTTTATACTGTCGCAAATTTTAAATACGCCAGGGATTGCCTTTTCTATAGTAAATAATTCAAAAAATAATTTTCAACTGTCGCAAATTTTAAATACGCCAGGGATTGCCTTTTCTATAGTAAATTATTCAAAAAATAATTTTCAACTGTCGCAAATTTTAATTGCGCCAGGGATTGCCTTTTCTATAGTAAATTATTCAAAAAATAATTTTCAACTGTCGCAAACTTTAATTACGCCAGGGATTGCCTTTTCTATAGTAAATTATTCAAAAAATAATTTTATACTGTCGCAAATTTTAATTATGCCAGGGATTGCCTTTTCTATAGGAAATTATTCAAAAAATAATTTTATACTGTCGCAAATTTTAAGTGCGCCAGGGATTGCCTTTTCTATAGTAAATTATTCAAAAAATAATTTTTTACTGTCGCAAATTTTAATTGCGCCAGGGATTGCCTTTTCTATAGTAAATTTTGCAAAAAATAATTTTTTACTGTCGCAAATTTTAAATACGCCAGGGATTGCCTTTTCTATAGTAAATTATTCAAAAAATAATTTTTTACTGTCGCAAATTTTAATTACGCCAGGGATTGCCTTTTCTATAGTAAATTATTCAAAAAATAATTTTCAACTGTTGCAAATTTTAATTGCGCCAGGCATTGCCTTTTCTATAGTAAATTATTCAAAAAATAATTTTATACTGTCGCAAATTTTAATTACGCCAGGGATTGCCTTTTCTATAGTAAATTATTCAAAAAATAATTTCTTAGTGTCGCAAATTTTAATTGCGCCAGGGATTGCCTTTTCTATAGTAAATTTTGCAAAAAATAATTTTATACTGTCGCAAATTTTAATTACGCCAGGGATTGCCTTTTCTATAGTAAATTATTCAAAAAATAATTTTCTACTGTCGCAAATTTTAATTACGCCAGGGATTGCCTTTTCTATAGTAAATTTTGCAAAAAAATAATTTTTTACTGTCGCAAATTTTAAATATCCCAGGGATTGCGTTTTCTATAGTAAATTATTCAAAAAATAATTGTCTACTCTCGCAAATTTTAATTACGCCAGAGATTGCCTTTTCTATAGTAAATTATTCAAAAAATAATTGTCTACTGTCGCAAATTTTAATAACGCCAGGGATTGCCTTTTCTATAGTAAATTATTCAAAAAATAATTTTATACTGTCGCAAATTTTAATTACGCCAGGGATTGCCTTTTCTATAGAAAATTATTCAAAAAATAATTTTTTACTGTCGCAAATTTTAAGTGCGCCAGGGATTGCCTTTTCTATAGTAAATTATTCAAAAATAATTTTTTACTGTCGCAAATTTTAAATGCGCCAGGGATTGCCTTTTCTATAGTAAATTATTCAAAAAATAATTTTCAACTGTCGCAAATTTTAATTACGCCAGGGATTGCCTTTTCTATAGTAAATTATTCAAAAAATAATTTTCTACTCTCGCAAATTTTAAATACGCCAGGGATTGCCTTTTCTATAGTAAATTATTCAAAAAATAATTTTCAACTCTCGCAAATTTTAATTGCGCCAGGGATTGCCTTTTCTATAGTAAATTATTCAAAAAATAATTTTATACTGTCGC
Organism: Dioctria linearis; assembly: GCA_963930735.1. Taxonomy (NCBI): domain Eukaryota; kingdom Metazoa; phylum Arthropoda; class Insecta; order Diptera; family Asilidae; genus Dioctria; species Dioctria linearis. Next base: position 94,264 of record CAWVNZ010000265.1, read on the forward strand.
AAATTTTAATTAGGCCAGGGATTGCCTTTTCTATAGTAAATTATTCAAAAAATAATTTTTTACTGTCGCAAATTTTAAATACGCCAGGGATTGCCTTTTCTATAGTAAATTTCTCACAAATTAATTTTTTACTGTCGCAAATTTTAAATATCCCAGGGATTGCCTTTTCTATAGTAAATTATTCAAAAAATAATTTTATACTGTCGCAAATTTTAAATACGCCAGGGATTGCCTTTTCTATAGTAAATTATTCAAAAAATAATTTTCTACTGTTGCAAATTTTAAATATCCCAGGGATTGTCTTTTCTATAGTAAATTATTCAAAAAATAATTTTTTACTGTCGGAAATTTTAAGTGCGCCAGGGATTGCCTTTTCTATAGTAAATTATTCAAAAAATAATTTTCTACTGTCGCAAATTTTAACTACGCCAGGGATTGCCTTTTCTATAGTAAATTATTCAAAAAATAATTTTTTACTGTCGCAAATTTTAAATATCCCAGGGATTGCCTTTTCTATAGTAAATTTCTCACAAATTAATTTTTTACTGTCGCAAATTTTAAATACGCCAGGGATTGCCTTTTCTATAGTAAATTATTCAAAAAATAAATTTATACTATCGCAAATTTTAATTACGCCAGGCATTGCCTTTCTATAGTAAATTATTCAAAAAATAATTTTTTACTGTCGCAAATTTTAATTACGCCAGGGATTGCCTTTTCTATAGTAAATTATTCAAAAAATAATTTTTTACTGTCGCAAATTTTAATTACGCCAGGGATTGCCTTTTCTATAGTAAATTATTCAAAAAATAATTTTTTACTGTCGCAAATTTTAATTAGGCCAGGGATTACCTTTTCTATAGTAAATTACTCAAAAAATAATTTTTTACTGTCGCAAATTGTAATTGCGCCAGAGATTGCCTTTTCTATAGTAAATTATTCAAAAAATAATTTTCTACTGTCGCAAATTTTAATTAGGCCAGGTATTGCCTTTTCTATAGTAAATTATTCAAAAAATAATTTTCTGCTGTCGCAAATTTTAATTACGCCAGGGATTGCCTTTTCTATAGTAAATTATTCAAAAAATAATTTTCTACTGTCGCAAATTTTAATTACGCCAGGGATTGCCTTTTCTATAGTAAATTATTCAAAAAATAATTTTTTACTGTCGCAAATTTCAAATCCGACAGGGATTGCCTTTTCTATAGTAAATTATTCAAAAAATAATTCTTTCCTATCGCAAGTTTTAATTACGCCAGGGATCGCCTTTTCTATAGTAAATTATTCAAAAAATAATTTTTTACTATCGCAAGTTTTAATTGCGCCAGGGATTGCCTTTTCTATAGTAAATTATTCAAAAAATAGTTTTTTACTGTCGCAAATTTTAATTACGCCAGGGATTGCCTTTTCTATAGTAAATTATTCAAAAAATAATTTTCTACTGTCGCAAATTTTAATTACGCCAGGGATTGGCTTTTCTATAGTAAATTTCTCACAAATTAATTTTTTACTGTCCCAAATTTTAAATATCCCAGGGATTGCCTTTTCTATAGTAAATTATTCAAAAAATAATTTTTTACTGCCGCAAATTTTAAATACGCCAGGGATTGCCTTTTCTATAGTAAATTATTCAAAAAATAATTTTCTACTGTCGCAAATTTTAAATATCCCACGGATTGCCTTTTCTATAGTAAATTATTCAAAAAATAATTTTCTACTGTCGCAAATTTTAAATACGCCAGGGATTGCCTTTTCTATAGTAAATTATTCAAAAAATAATTTTTTACTGTCGCAAATTTTAAATATCCCAGGGATTGCCTTTTCTATAGTAAATTTCTCACAAATTAATTTTTTACTTTCGCAAATTATAAATACGCCAGGGATTGCCTTTTCTATAGTAAATTATTCAAAAAGTAATTTTATACTGTCGCAAATTTTAATTACGCCAGGGATTGCCTTTTCTATAGTAAATTATTCAAAAAATAATTTTTTACTGTCGCAAATTTTAATTACGCCAGGGATTGCCTTTTCTATAGTAAATTATTCAAAAAATAATTTTTTACTGTCGCAAATTTTAAGTGCGCCAGGGATTGCCTTTTCTATAGTAAATTATTCAAAAAATAATTTTTTACTGTCGCAAATTTTAATTACGCCAGGGATTGCCTTTTCTATAGTAAATTATTCAAAAAATAATTTTATACTGTCGCAAATTTTAATTACGCCAGGGATTGCCTTTTCTATAGTAAATTATTCAAAAAATAATTTTCTACTGTCGCAAATTTTAATTACGCCAGGGATTGCCGTTTCTATAGTAAATTATTCAAAAAATAATTTTATACTGTCGCAAATTTCAAATCCGCCAGGGATTGCCTTTTCTATAGTAAATTATTCAAAAAATAATTTTTTACTATCGCAAGTTTTAATTACGCCAGGGATTGCCTTTTGTATAGTAAATTATTCAAAAAATAATTTTTTACTATCGTAAGTTTTAATTACGCCAGGGATTGCCTTTTCTATAGTAAATTATTCAAAAAATAATTTTATACTGTCGCAAATTTTAATTACGCCAGGGATTGCCATTTCTATAGTAAATTTTTCAAAAAATAATTTTCTACTGTCGCAAATTTTAATTACGCCAGGGATTGCCTTTTCTATAGTAAATTTTTCAAAAAATAATTTTATACTGTCGCAAATTTTAATTACGCCAGGGATTGCCTTTTCTATAGTAAATTATTCAAAAAATAATTTTATACTGTCGCAAATTTTAATTACGCCAGGGATTGCCTTTTCTATAGTAAATTATTCAAAAAATAATTTTTTACTGTCGCAAATTTCAAATCCGCCAGGGATTGCCTTTTCTATAGTAAATTTCTCACAAATTAATTTTTTACTGTCGCAAATTTTAATTACGCCAGGATTGCCTTTTCTATAGTAAATTATTCAAAAAATAATTTTATACTGTCGCAAATTTTAAGTGCGCCAGGGATTGCCTTTTCTATAGTAAATTATTCAAAAAATAATTTTTTACTGTCGCAAATTTTAATTGCGCCAGGGATTGGCTTTTCTATAGTAAATTTTGCAAAAAATAATTTTTTACTGTCGCAAATTTTAAATACGCCAGGGATTGCCTTTTCTATAGTAAATTTTTTACTGTCGCAAATTTTAATTACGCCAGGGATTGCCTTTTCTATAGTAAATTTTGCAAAAAATAATTTTTTACTATCGCAAGTTTTAATTACGCCAGGGATTGCCTTTTCTATAGTAAATTTTTCAAAAAATAATTTTATACTGTCGCAAATTTTAATTACGCCAGGGATTGCCTTTTCTATAGTAAATTATTCAAAAAATAATTTTATACTGTCGCAAATTTTAATTACGCCAGGGATTGCCTTTTCTATAGTAAATTATTCAAAAAATAATTTTTTACTGTCGCAAATTTCAAATCCGCCAGGGATTGCCTTTTCTATAGTAAATTTCTCACAAATTAATTTTTTACTGTCGCAAATTTTAATTACGCCAGGATTGCCTTTTCTATAGTAAATTATTCAAAAAATAATTTTATACTGTCGCAAATTTTAATTGCGCCAGGGATTGCCTTTTCTATAGTAAATTTTTCAAAAAATAATTTTCTACTGTCGCAAATTTTAATTACGCCAGGGATTGCCTTTTCTATAGTAAATTTTTCAAAAATAATTTTATACTGTCGCAAATTTTAATTACGCCAGGGATTGCCTTTTTCTATAGTAAATTATTCAAAAAATAATTTTATACTGTCGCAAATTTTAAGTGCGCCAGGGATTGCCTTTTCTATAGTAAATTATTCAAAAAATAATTTTTTACTGTCGCAAATTTTAATTGCGCCAGGGATTGGCTTTTCTATAGTAAATTTTGCAAAAAATAATTTTTTACTGTCGCAAATTTTAAATACGCCAGGGATTGCCTTTTCTATAGTAAATTATTCAAAAAATAATTTTTTACTGTCGCAAATTTTAATTACGCCAGGGATTGCCTTTTCTATAGTAAATTTTGCAAAAAATAATTTTTTACTATCGCAAGTTTTAATTACGCCAGGGATTTGCTTTTCTATAGTAAATTATTCAAAAAATAATTTTTTACTGTCGCAAATTTCAAATCCGCCAGGGATTGCCTTTTCTATAGTAAATTATTCAAAAAATAATTTTATACTGTCGCAAATTTTAATTACGCCAGGGATTGCCTTTTCTATAGTAAATTATTCAAAAAATAATTCTATATTGTCGCAAATTTTAATTACGACAGGGATTGCCTTTTGTATAGTAAATTATTCAAAAAATAATTTTCTACTGTCGCAAATTTTAAGTGCGCCAGGGATTGCCTTTTCTATAGTAAATTATTCAAAAAATAATTTTTTACTGTCGCAAATTTTAACTACGCCAAGGATTCCCTTTTCTATAGTAAATTATTCAAAAAATAATTTTATACTGTCGCAAATTTTAATTACGCCAGGGATTGCCTTTTCTATAGTAAATTATTCAAAAAATAATTTTTTACTATCGCAAATTTTAATTACGCCAGGGATTGCCTTTTCTATAGTAAATTATTCAAAAAATAATTTTATACTGTCGCAAATTTCAAATCCGCCAGGTATTGCCTTTTCTATAGTAAATTTTGCAAAAAATAATTTTATACTGTCGGAAATTTTAATTACGCCAGGGTTTGCCTTTTCTATAGTAAATTATTCAAAAAATAATTTTCTACTGTCGCAAATTTTAATTACGCCAGGGATTGCCGTTTCTATAGTAAATTATTCAAAAAATAATTTTTTACTGTCGCAAATTTCAAATCCGCCAGGGATTGCCTTTTCTATAGTAAATTATTCAAAAAATAATTTTTTACTATCGCAAGTTTTAATTACGCCAGGGATTGCCTTTTCTATAGTAAATTATTCAAAAAATAATTTTTTACTATCGCAAGTTTTAATTACGCCAGGGATTGCCTTTTCTATAGTAAATTATTCAAAAAATAATTTTATACTGTCGCAAATTTTAATTACGCCAGGGATTGCCTTTTCTATAGTAAATTTTTCAAAAAATAATTTTCTACTGTCGCAAATTTTAATTACGCCAGGGATTGCCTTTTCTATAGTAAATTTTTCAAAAAATAATTTTATACTGTCGCAAATTTTAATTACGCCAGGGATTGCCTTTTCTATAGTAAATTATTCAAAAAATAATTTTATACTGTCGCAAATTTTAATTACGCCAGGGATTGCCTTTTCTATAGTAAATTATTCAAAAAATAATTTTTTACTGTCGCAAATTTCAAATCCGCCAGGGATTGCCTTTTCTATAGTAAATTTCTCACAAATTAATTTTTTACTGTCGCAAATTTTAATTACGCCAGGGATTGCCTTTTCTATAGTAAATTATTCAAAAAATAATTTTATACTGTCGCAAATTTTAAGTGCGCCAGGGATTGCCTTTTCTATAGTAAATTATTCAAAAAATAATTTTTTACTGTCGCAAATTTTAATTGCGCCAGGGATTGGCTTTTCTATAGTAAATTTTGCAAAAAATAATTTTTTACTGTCGCAAATTTTAAATACGCCAGGGATTGCCTTTTCTATAGTAAATTATTCAAAAAATAATTTTTTACTGTCGCAAATTTTAATTACGCCAGGGATTGCCTTTTCTATAGTAAATTTTGCAAAAAATAATTTTTTACTATCGCAAGTTTTAATTACGCCAGGGATTTCCTTTTCTATAGTAAATTATTCAAAAAATAATTTTTTACTGTCGCAAATTTCAAATCCGCCAGGGATTGCCTTTTCTATAGTAAATTATTCAAAAAATAATTTTATACTGTCGCAAATTTTAATAACGCCAGGAATTGCTTTTTCTATAGTAAATTATTCAAAAAATAATTCTATATTGTCGCAAATTTTAATTACGACAGGGATTGCCTTTTCTATAGTAAATTATTCAAAAAATAATTTTCTACTGTCGCAAATTTTAAGTGCGCCAGGGATTGCCTTTTCTATAGTAAATTATTCAAAAAATAATTTTTTACTGTCGCAAATTTTAACTACGCCAGGGATTGCCTTTTCTATAGTAAATTATTCAAAAAATAATTTTATACTGTCGCAAATTTTAATTACGCCAGGGATTGCCTTTTCTATAGTAAATTATTCAAAAAATAATTTTTTACTATCGCAAATTTTAATTACGCCAGGGATTGCCTTTTCTATAGTAAATTATTCAAAAAATAATTTTATACTGTCGCAAATATCAAATCCGCCAGGTATTGCCTTTTCTATAGTAAATTTTGCAAAAAATAATTTTCTACTGTCGGAAATTTTAATTACGCCAGGGATTGCCTTTTATATAGTAAATTTCTCACAAAATAATTTTTTACTGTCGCAAATTTTAATTGCGCCAGGGATTGCCTTTTCTATAGTAAATTATTCAAAAAATAATTTTATACTGTCGCAAATTTTAATTACGCCAGGGATTGCCTTTTCTATAGTAAATTATTCAAAAAATAATTTTCTACTGTCGCAAATTTTAAGTGCGCCAGGGATTGCCTTTTCTATAGTAAATTATTCAAAAAATAATTTTTTACTGTCGCAAATTTCAACTACGCCAGGGATTGCCTTTTCTATAGTAAATTATTCAAAAAATAATTTTTTACTGTCGCAAAATTTTAAATATCCCAGGGATTGCTTTTTCTATAGTAAATTTCTCACAAATTAATTTCTTACTGTCGCAAATTTTAATTACGCCAGGGATTGCCCTTTCTATAGTAAATTACTCAAAAAATAATTTTTTACTGTCGCAAATTGTAATTGCGCCAGAGATTGCCTTTTCTATAGTAAATTATTCAAAAAATAATTTTCTACTGTCGCAAATTTTAATTAGGCCAGGGATTGCCTTTTCTATAGTAAATTATTCAAAAAATAATTTTCTTCTGTCGCAAATTTTAATTACGCCAGGGATTGCCTTTTCTATAGTAAATTATTCAAAAAATAATTTTCTACTGTCGCAAATTTTAATTACGCCAGGGATTGCCTTTTCTATAGTAAATTATTCAAAAAATAATTTTTTACTGTCGCAAATTTCAAATCCGCCAGGGATTGCCTTTTCTATAGTAAATTATTCAAAAAATAATTCTTTCCTATCGCAAGTTTTAATTACGCCAGGGATCGCCTTTTCTATAGTAAATTATTCAAAAAATAATTTTTTACTATCGCAAGTTTTAATTGCGCCAGGGATTGCCTTTTCTATAGTAAATTATTCAAAAAATAGTTTTTTACTGTCGCAAATTTTAATTACGCCAGGGATTGCCTTTTCTATAGTAAATTATTCAAAAAATAATTTTCTACTGTCGCAAATTTTAATTACGCCAGGGATTGCCTTTTCTATAGTAAATTTCTCACAAATTAATTTTTTACTGTCCCAAATTTTAAATATCCCAGGGATTGCCTTTTCTATAGTAAATTATTCAAAAAATAATTTTTTACTGCCGCAAATTTTAAATACGCCAGGGATTGCCTTTTGTATAGTAAATTATTCAAAAAATAATTTTCTACTGTCGCAAATTTTAAATATCCCAGGGATTGCCTTTTCTATAGTAAATTATTCAAAAAATAATTTTCTACTGTCGCAAATTTTAAATACGCCAGGGATTGCCTTTTCTATAGTAAATTATTCAAAAAATAATTTTTTACTGTCGCAAATTTTAAATATCCCAGGGATTGCCTTTTCTATAGTAAATTTCTCACAAATTAATTTTTTACTGTCGCAAATTTTAAATACGCCAGGGATTGCCTTTTCTATAGTAAATTATTCAAAAAGTAATTTTATACTGTCGCAAATTTTAATTACGCCAGGGATTGCCTTTTCTATAGTAAATTATTCAAAAAATAATTTTTTACTGTCGCAAATTTTAATTACGCCAGGGATTGCCTTTTCTATAGTAAATTATTCAAAAAATAATTTTTTACTGTCGCAAATTTTAAGTGCGCCAGGGATTGCCTTTTCTATAGTAAATTATTCAAAAAATAATTTTTTACTGTCGCAAATTTTAATTACGCCAGGGATTGCCTTTTCTATAGTAAATTATTCAAAAAATAATTTTTTACTGTCGCAAATTTTAAATATCCCAGGGATTGCCTTTTCTATAGTAAATTTCTCACAAATTAATTTTTTACTGTCGCAAATTTTAAATACGCCAGGGATTGCCTTTTCTATAGTAAATTATTCAAAAAATAAATTTATACTGTCGCAAATTTTAATTACGCCAGGGATTGCCTTTCTATAGTAAATTATTCAAAAAATAATTTTTTACTGTCGCAAATTTTAATTACGCCAGGGATTGCCTTTTCTATAGTAAATTATTCAAAAAATAATTTTTTACTGTCGCAAATTTTAATTACGCCAGGGATTGCCTTTTCTATAGTAAATTATTCAAAAAATAATTTTTTACTGTCGCAAATTTTAATTAGGCCAGGGATTACCTTTTCTATAGTAAATTACTCAAAAAATAATTTTTTACTGTCGCAAATTGTAATTGCGCCAGAGATTGCCTTTTCTATAGTAAATTATTCAAAAAATAATTTTCTACTGTCGCAAATTTTAATTAGGCCAGGGATTGCCTTTTCTATAGTAAATTATTCAAAAAATAATTTTCTACTGTCGCAAATTTTAATTACGCCAGGGATTGCCTTTTCTATAGTAAATTATTCAAAAAATAATTTTCTACTGTCGCAAATTTTAATTACGCCAGGGATTGCCTTTTCTATAGTAAATTATTCAAAAAATAATTTTTTACTGTCGCAAATTTCAAATCCGCCAGGGATTGCCTTTTCTATAGTAAATTATTCAAAAAATAATTCTTTCCTATCGCAAGTTTTAATTACGCCAGGGATCGCCTTTTCTATAGTAAATTATTCAAAAAATAATTTTTTACTATCGCAAGTTTTAATTGCGCCAGGGATTGCCTTTTCTATAGTAAATTATTCAAAAAATAGTTTTTTACTGTCGCAAATTTTAATTACGCCAGGGATTGCCTTTTCTATAGTAAATTATTCAAAAAATAATTTTCTACTGTCGCAAATTTTAATTACGCCAGGGATTGCCTTTTCTATAGTAAATTTCTCACAAATTAATTTTTTACTGTCCCAAATTTTAAATATCCCAGGGATTGCCTTTTCTATAGTAAATTATTCAAAAAATAATTTTTTACTGCCGCAAATTTTAAATACGCCAGGGATTGCCTTTTGTATAGTAAATTATTCAAAAAATAATTTTCTACTGTCGCAAATTTTAAATATCCCAGGGATTGCCTTTTCTATAGTAAATTATTCAAAAAATAATTTTCTACTGTCGCAAATTTTAAATACGCCAGGGATTGCCTTTTCTATAGTAAATTATTCAAAAAATAATTTTTTACTGTCGCAAATTTTAAATATCCCAGGGATTGCCTTTTCTATAGTAAATTTCTCACAAATTAATTTTTTACTGTCGCAAATTTTAAATACGCCAGGGATTGAATTTTCTATAGTAAATTATTCAAAAAGTAATTTTATACTGTCGCAAATTTTAATTACGCCAGGGATTGCCTTTTCTATAGTAAATTATTCAAAAAATAATTTTTTACTGTCGCAAATTTTAATTACGCCAGGGATTGCCTTTTCTATAGTAAATTATTCAAAAAATAATTTTTTACTGTCGCAAATTTTAAGTGCGCCAGGGATTGCCTTTTCTATAGTAAATTATTCAAAAAATAATTTTTTACTGTCGCAAATTTTAATTACGCCAGGGATTGCCTTTTCTATAGTAAATTATTCAAAAAATAATTTTATACTGTCGCAAATTTTAATTACGCCAGGGATTGCCTTTTCTATAGTAAATTATTCAAAAAATAATTTTCTACTGTCGCAAATTTTAATTACGCCAGGGATTGCCGTTTCTATAGTAAATTATTCAAAAAATAATTTTATACTGTCGCAAATTTCAAATCCGCCAGGGATTGCCTTTTCTATAGTAAATTATTCAAAAAATAATTTTTTACTATCGCAAGTTTTAATTACGCCAGGGATTGCCTTTTCTATAGTAAATTATTCAAAAAATAATTTTTTACTATCGTAAGTTTTAATTACGTCAGGGATTGCCTTTTCTATAGTAAATTATTCAAAAAATAATTTTATACTGTCGCAAATTTTAATTACGCCAGGGATTGCCATTTCTATAGTAAATTTTTCAAAAAATAATTTTCTACTGTCGCAAATTTTAATTACGCCAGGGATTGCCTTTTCTATAGTAAATTTTTCAAAAAATAATTTTATACTGTCGCAAATTTTAATTACGCCAGGGATTGCCTTTTCTATAGTAAATTATTCAAAAAATAATTTTATACTGTCGCAAATTTTAATTACGCCAGGGATTGCCTTTTCTATAGTAAATTATTCAAAAAATAATTTTTTACTGTCGCAAATTTCAAATCCGCCAGGGATTGCCTTTTCTGTAGTAAATTTCTCACAAATTAATTTTTTACTGTCGCAAATTTTAATTACGCCAGGATTGCCTTTTCTATAGTAAATTATTCAAAAAATAATTTTATACTGTCGCAAATTTTAAGTGCGCCAGGGATTGCCTTTTCTATAGTAAATTATTCAAAAAATAATTTTTTACTGTCGCAAATTTTAATTGCGCCAGGGATTGGCTTTTCTATAGTAAATTTTGCAAAAAATAATTTTTTACTGTCGCAAATTTTAAATACGCCAGGGATTGCCTTTTCTATAGTAAATTATTCAAAAAATAATTTTTTACTGTCGCAAATTTTAATTACGCCAGGGATTGCCTTTTCTATAGTAAATTTTGCAAAAAATAATTTTTTACTATCGCAAGTTTTAATTACGCCAGGGATTTGCTTTTCTATAGTAAATTATTCAAAAAATAATTTTTTACTGTCGCAAATTTCAAATCCGCCAGGGATTGCCTTTTCTATAGTAAATTATTCAAAAAATAATTTTATACTGTCGCAAATTTTAATTACGCCAGGGATTGCCTTTTCTATAGTAAATTATTCAAAAAATAATTCTATATTGTCGCAAATTTTAATTACGACAGGGATTGCCTTTTCTATAGTAAATTATTCAAAAAATAATTTTCTACTGTCGCAAATTTTAAGTGCGCCAGGGATTGCCTTTTCTATAGTAAATTATTCAAAAAATAATTTTTTACTGTCGCAAATTTTAACTACGCCAGGGATTCCCTTTTCTATAGTAAATTATTCAAAAAATAATTTTATACTGTCGCAAATTTCAAATCCGCCAGGTATTGCCTTTTCTATAGTAAATTTTGCAAAAAATAATTTTATACTGTCGGAAATTTTAATTACGCCAGGGATTGCCTTTTCTATAGTAAATTATTCAAAAAATAATTTTCTACTGTCGCAAATTTTAATTACGCCAGGGATTGCCGTTTCTATAGTAAATTATTCAAAAAATAATTTTTTACTGTCGCAAATTTCAAATCCGCCAGGGATTGCCTTTTCTATAGTAAATTATTCAAAAAATAATTTTTTACTATCGCAAGTTTTAATTACGCCAGGGATTGCCTTTTCTATAGTAAATTATTCAAAAAATAATTTTTTACTATCGCAAGTTTTAATTACGCCAGGGATTGCCTTTTCTATAGTAAATTATTCAAAAAATAATTTTATACTGTCGCAAATTTTAATTACGCCAGGGATTGCCTTTTCTATAGTAAATTTTTCAAAAAATAATTTTCTACTGTCGCAAATTTTAATTACGCCAGGGATTGCCTTTTCTATAGTAAATTATTCAAAAAATAATTTTATACTGTCGCAAATTTTAATTACGCCAGGGATTGCCTTTTCTATAGTAAATTATTCAAAAAATAATTCTATATTGTCGCAAATTTTAATTACGACAGGGATTGCCTTTTCTATAGTAAATTATTCAAAAAATAATTTTCTACTGTCGCAAATTTTAAGTGCGCCAGGGATTGCCTTTTCTATAGTAAATTATTCAAAAAATAATTTTTTACTGTCGCAAATTTTAACTACGCCAGGGATTCCCTTTTCTATAGTAAATTATTCAAAAAATAATTTTATACTGTCGCAAATTTTAATTACGCCAGGGATTGCCTTTTCTATAGTAAATTATTCAAAAAATAATTTTTTACTGTCGCAAATTTTAATTACGCCAGGGATTGCCTTTTCTATAGTAAATTATTCAAAAAATAATTTTATACTGTCGCAAATTTTAATTACGCCAGGGATTGCCTTTTCTATAGTAAATTATTCAAAAAATAATTTTCTACTGTCGCAAATTTTAATTACGCCAGGGATTGCCGTTTCTATAGTAAATTATTCAAAAAATAATTTTATACTGTCGCAAATTTCAAATCCGCCAGGGATTGCCTTTTCTATAGTAAATTATTCAAAAAATAATTTTTTACTATCGCAAGTTTTAATTACGCCAGGGATTGCCTTTTCTATAGTAAATTATTCAAAAAATAATTTTTTACTATCGTAAGTTTTAATTACGTCAGGGATTGCCTTTTCTATAGTAAATTATTCAAAAAATAATTTTATACTGTCGCAAATTTTAATTACGCCAGGGATTGCCATTTCTATAGTAAATTTTTCAAAAAATAATTTTCTACTGTCGCAAATTTTAATTACGCCAGGGATTGCCTTTTCTATAGTAAATTTTTCAAAAAATAATTTTATACTGTCGCAAATTTTAATTACGCCAGGGATTGCCTTTTCTATAGTAAATTATTCAAAAAATAATTTTATACTGTCGCAAATTTTAATTACGCCAGGGATTGCCTTTTCTATAGTAAATTATTCAAAAAATAATTTTTTACTCTCGCAAATTTCAAATCCGCCAGGGATTGCCTTTTCTGTAGTAAATTTCTCACAAATTAATTTTTTACTGTCGCAAATTTTAATTACGCCAGGATTGCCTTTTCTATAGTAAATTATTCAAAAAATAATTTTATACTGTCGCCAATTTTAAGTGCGCCAGGGATTGCCGTTTCTATAGTAAATTATTCAAAAAATATTTTTTTACTGTCGCAAATTTTAATTGCGCCAGGGATTGGCTTTTCTATAGTAAATTTTGCAAAAAATAATTTTTTACTGTCGCAAATTTTAAATACGCCAGGGATTGCCTTTTCTATAGTAAATTATTCAAAAAATAATTTTTTACTGTCGCAAATTTTAATTACGCCAGGGATTGCCTTTTCTATAGTAAATTTTGCAAAAAATAATTTTTTACTATCGCAAGTTTTAATTACGCCAGGGATTTGCTTTTCTATAGTAAATTATTCAAAAAATAATTTTTTACTGTCGCAAATTTCAAATCCGCCAGGGATTGCCTTTTCTATAGTAAATTATTCAAAAAATAATTTTATACTGTCGCAAATTTTAATTACGCCAGGGATTGCCTTTTCTATAGTAAATTATTCAAAAAATAATTCTATATTGTCGCAAATTTTAATTACGACAGGGATTGCCTTTTCTATAGTAAATTATTCAAAAAATAATTTTCTACTGTCGCAAATTTTAAGTGCGCCAGGGATTGCCTTTTCTATAGTAAATTATTCAAAAAATAATTTTTTACTGTCGCAAATTTTAACTACGCCAGGGATTCCCTTTTCTATAGTAAATTATTCAAAAAATAATTTTATACTGTCGCAAATTTTAATTACGCCAGGGATTACCTTTTCTATAGTAAATTATTCAAAAAATAATTTTTTACTATCGCAAATTTTAATTACGCCAGGGATTGCCTTTTCTATAGTAAATTATTCAAAAAATAATTTTATACTGTCGCAAATTTCAAATCCGCCAGGTATTGCCTTTTCTATAGTAAATTTTGCAAAAAATAATTTTATACTGTCGGAAATTTTAATTACGCCAGGGATTGCCTTTTCTATAGTAAATTATTCAAAAAATAATTTTCTACTGTCGCAAATTTTAATTACGCCAGGGATTGCCGTTTCTATAGTAAATTATTCAAAAAATAATTTTTTACTGTCGCAAATTTCAAATCCGCCAGGGATTGCCTTTTCTATAGTAAATTATTCAAAAAATAATTTTTTACTATCGCAAGTTTTAATTACGCCAGGGATTGCCTTTTCTATAGTAAATTATTCAAAAAATAATTTTTTACTATCGCAAGTTTTAATTACGCCAGGGATTGCCTTTTCTATAGTAAATTATTCAAAAAATAATTTTATACTGTCGCAAATTTTAATTACGCCAGGGATTGCCTTTTCTATAGCAAATTTTTCAAAAAATAATTTTCTACTGTCGCAAATTTTAATTACGCCAGGGATTGCCTTTTCTATAGTAAATTTTTCAAAAAATAATTTTATACTGTCGCAAATTTTAATTACGCCAGGGATTGCCTTTTCTATAGTAAATTATTCAAAAAATAATTTTATACTGTCGCAAATTTTAATTACGCCAGGGATTGCCTTTTCTATAGTAAATTATTCAAAAAATAATTTTTTACTGTCGCAAATTTCAAATCCGCCAGGGATTGCCTTTTCTATAGTAAATTTCTCACAAATTAATTTTTTACTGTCGCAAATTTTAATTACGCCAGGGATTGCCTTTTCTATAGTAAATTATTCAAAAAATAATTTTATACTGTCGCAAATTTTAAGTGCGCCAGGGATTGCCTTTTCTATAGTAAATTATTCAAAAAATAATTTTTTACTGTCGCAAATTTTAATTGCGCCAGGGATTGGCTTTTCTATAGTAAATTTTGCAAAAAATAATTTTTTACTGTCGCAAATTTTAAATACGCCAGGGATTGCCTTTTCTATAGTAAATTATTCAAAAAATAATTTTTTACTGTCGCAAATTTTAATTACGCCAGGGATTGCCTTTTCTATAGTAAATTTTGCAAAAAATAATTTTTTACTATCGCAAGTTTTAATTACGCCAGGGATTTCCTTTTCTATAGTAAATTATTCAAAAAATAATTTTTTACTGTCGCAAATTTCAAATCCTCCAGGGATTGCCTTTTCTATAGTAAATTATTCAAAAAATAATTTTATACTGTCGCAAATTTTAATAACGCCAGGAATTGCCTTTTCTATAGTAAATTATTCAAAAAATAATTCTATATTGTCGCAAATTTTAATTACGACAGGGATTGCCTTTTCTATAGTAAATTATTCAAAAAATAATTTTCTACTGTCGCAAATTTTAAGTGCGCCAGGGATTGCCTTTTCTATAGTAAATTATTCAAAAAATAATTTTTTACTGTCGCAAATTTTAACTACGCCAGGGATTGCCTTTTCTATAGTAAATTATTCAAAAAATAATTTTATACTGTCGCAAATTTTAATTACGCCAGGGATTGCCTTTTCTATAGTAAATTATTCAAAAAATAATTTTTTACTATCGCAAATTTTAATTATGCCAGGGATTGCCTTTTCTATAGTAAATTATTCAAAAAATAATTTTATACTGTCGCAAATATCAAATCCGCCAGGTATTGCCTTTTCTATAGTAAATTTTGCAAAAAATAATTTTCTACTGTCGGAAATTTTAATTACGCCAGGGATTGCCTTTTATATAGTAAATTTCTCACAAATTAATTTTTTACTGTCGCAAATTTTAATTGCGCCAGGGATTGCCTTTTCTATAGTAAATTATTCAAAAAATAATTTTATACTGTCGCAAATTTTAATTACGCCAGGGATTGCCTTTTCTATAGTAAATTATTCAAAAAATAATTTTCTACTGTCGCAAATTTTAAGTGCGCCAGGGATTGCCTTTTCTATAGTAAATTATTCAAAAAATAATTTTTTACTGTCGCAAATTTTAACTACGCCAGGGATTGCCTTTTCTATAGTAAATTATTCAAAAAATAATTTTTTACTGTCGCAAATTTTAAATATCCCAGGGATTGCCTTTTCTATAGTAAATTTCTCACAAATTAATTTCTTACTGTCGCAAATTTTAATTACGCCAGGGATTGCCCTTTCTATAGTAAATTACTCAAAAAATAATTTTTTACTCTCGCAAATTGTAATTGCGCCAGAGATTGCCTTTTCTATAGTAAATTATTCAAAAAATAATTTTCTACTGTCGCAAATTTTAATTAGGCCAGGGATTGCCTTTTCTATAGTAAATTATTCAAAAAATAATTTTCTACTGTCGCAAATTTTAATTACGCCAGGGATTGCCTTTTCTATAGTAAATTATTCAAAAAATAATTTTCTACTGTCGCAAATTTTAATTACGCCAGGGATTGCCTTTTCTATAGTAAATTATTCAAAAAATAATTTTTTACTGTCGCAAATTTCAAATCCGCCAGGGATTGCCTTTTCTATAGTAAATTATTCAAAAAATAATTCTTTCCTATCGCAAGTTTTAATTACGCCAGGGATCGCCTTTTCTATAGTAAATTATTCAAAAAATAATTTTTTACTATCGCAAGTTTTAATTGCGCCAGGGATTGCCTTTTCTATAGTAAATTATTCAAAAAATAGTTTTTTACTGTCGCAAATTTTAATTACGCCAGGGATTGCCTTTTCTATAGTAAATTATTCAAAAAATAATTTTCTACTGTCGCAAATTTTAATTACGCCAGGGATTGCCTTTTCTATAGTAAATTTCTCACAAATTAATTTTTTACTGTCCCAAATTTTAAATATCCCAGGGATTGCCTTTTCTATAGTAAATTATTCAAAAAATAATTTTTTACTGCCGCAAATTTTAAATACGCCAGGGATTGCCTTTTGTATAGTAAATTATTCAAAAAATAATTTTCTACTGTCGCAAATTTTAAATATCCCAGGGATTGCCTTTTCTATAGTAAATTATTCAAAAAATAATTTTCTACTGTCGCAAATTTTCAATACGCCAGGGATTGCCTTTTCAATAGTAAATTATTCAAAAAATAATTTTTTACTGTCGCAAATTTTAAATATCCCAGGGATTGCCTTTTCTATAGTAAATTTCTCACAAATTAATTTTTTACTGTCGCAAATTTTAAATACGGCAGGGATTGCCTTTTCTATAGTAAATTATTCAAAAAGTAATTTTATACTGTCGCAAATTTTAATTACGCCAGGGATTGCCTTTTCTATAGTAAATTATTCAAAAAATAATTTTTTACTGTCGCAAATTTTAATTACGCCAGGGATTGCCTTTTCTATAGTAAATTATTCAAAAAATAATTTTTTACTGTCGCAAATTTTAAGTGCGCCAGGGATTGCCTTTTCTATAGTAAATTATTCAAAAAATAATTTTTTACTGTCGCAAATTTCAATTACGCCAGGGATTGCCTTTTCTATAGTAAATTATTCAAAAAATAATTTTATACTGTCGCAAATTTTAATTACGCCAGGGATTGCCTTTTCTATAGTAAATTATTCAAAAAATAATTTTCTACTGTCGCAAATTTTAATTACGCCAGGGATTGCCGTTTCTATAGTAAATTATTCAAAAAATAATTTTATACTGTCGCAAATTTCAAATCCGCCAGGGATTGCCTTTTCTATAGTAAATTATTCAAAAAATAATTTTTTACTATCGCAAGTTTTAATTACGCCAGGGATTGCCTTTTCTATAGTAAATTATTCAAAAAATAATTTTTTACTATCGTAAGTTTAATTACGCCAGGGATTGCCTTTTCTATAGTAAATTATTCAAAAAATAATTTTATACTGTCGCAAATTTTAATTACGCCAGGGATTGCCATTTCTATAGTAAATTTTTCAAAAAATAATTTTCTACTGTCGCAAATTTTAATTACGCCAGGGATTGCCTTTTCTATAGTAAATTTTTCAAAAAATAATTTTATACTGTCGCAAATTTTAATTACGCCAGGGATTGCCTTTTCTATAGTAAATTATTCAAAAAATAATTTTATACTGTCGCAAATTTTAATTACGCCAGGGATTGCCTTTTCTATAGTAAATTATTCAAAAAATAATTTTTTACTGTCGCAAATTTCAAATCCGCCAGGGATTGCCTTTTCTATAGTAAATTTCTCACAAATTAATTTTTTACTGTCGCAAATTTTAATTACGCCAGGATTGCCTTTTCTATAGTAAATTATTCAAAAAATAATTTTATACTGTCGCAAATTTTAAGTGCGCCAGGGATTGCCTTTTCTATAGTAAATTATTCAAAAAATAATTTTTTACTGTCGCAAATTTTAATTGCGCCAGGGATTGGCTTTTCTATAGTAAATTTTGCAAAAAATAATTTTTTACTGTCGCAAATTTTAATTGCGCCAGGGATTGGCTTTTCTATAGTAAATTTTGCAAAAAATAATTTTTTACTGTCGCAAATTTTAAATACGCCAGGGATTGCCTTTTCTATAGTAAATTATTCAAAAAATAATTTTTTACTGTCGCAAATTTTAATTACGCCAGGGATTGCCTTTTCTATAGTAAATTTTGCAAAAAATAATTTTTTACTATCGCAAGTTTTAATTACGCCAGGGATTTCCTTTTCTATAGTAAATTATTCAAAAAATAATTTTTTACTGTCGCAAATTTCAAATCCGCCAGGGATTGCCTTTTCTATAGTAAATTATTCAAAAAATAATTTTATACTGTCGCAAATTTTAATAACGCCAGGAATTGCCTTTTCTATAGTAAATTATTCAAAAAATAATTCTATATTGTCGCAAATTTTAATTACGACAGGGATTGCCTTTTCTATAGTAAATTATTCAAAAAATAATTTTCTACTGTCGCAAATTTTAAGTGCGCCAGGGATTGCCTTTTCTATAGTAAATTATTCAAAAAATAATTTTTTACTGTCGCAAATTTTAACTACGCCAGGGATTGCCTTTTCTATAGTAAATTATTCAAAAAATAATTTTATACTGTCGCAAATTTTAATTACGCCAGGGATTGCCTTTTCTATAGTAAATTATTCAAAAAATAATTTTTTACTATCGCAAATTTTAATTATGCCAGGGATTGCCTTTTCTATAGTAAATTATTCAAAAAATAATTTTATACTGTCGCAAATATCAAATCCGCCAGGTATTGCCTTTTCTATAGTAAATTTTGCAAAAAATAATTTTCTACTGTCGGAAATTTTAATTACGCCAGGGATTGCCTTTTATATAGTAAATTTCTCACAACTTAATTTTTTACTGTCGCAAATTTTAATTGCGCCAGGGATTGCCTTTTCTATAGTAAATTATTCAAAAAATAATTTTATACTGTCGCAAATTTTAATTACGCCAGGGATTGCCTTTTCTATAGTAAATTATTCAAAAAATAATTTTCTACTGTCGCAAATTTTAAGTGCGCCAGGGATTGCCTTTTCTATAGTAAATTATTCAAAAAATAATTTTTTACTGTCGCAAATTTTAACTACGCCAGGGATTGCCTTTTCTATAGTAAATTATTCAAAAAATAATTTTTTACTGTCGCAAATTTTAAATATCCCAGGGATTGCCTTTTCTATAGTAAATTTCTCACAAATTAATTTCTTACTGTCGCAAATTTTAATTACGCCAGGGATTGCCCTTTCTATAGTAAATTACTCAAAAAATAATTTTTTACTCTCGCAAATTGTAATTGCGCCAGAGATTGCCTTTTCTATAGTAAATTATTCAAAAAATAATTTTCTACTGTCGCAAATTTTAATTAGGCCAGGGATTGCCTTTTCTATAGTAAATTATTCAAAAAATAATTTTCTACTGTCGCAAATTTTAATTACGCCAGGGATTGCCTTTTCTATAGTAAATTATTCAAAAAATAATTTTCTACTGTCGCAAATTTTAATTACGCCAGGGATTGCCTTTTCTATAGTAAATTATTCAAAAAATAATTTTTTACTGTCGCAAATTTCAAATCCGCCAGGGATTGCCTTTTCTATAGTAAATTATTCAAAAAATAATTCTTTCCTATCGCAAGTTTTAATTACGCCAGGGATCGCCTTTTCTATAGTAAATTATTCAAAAAATAATTTTTTACTATCGCAAGTTTTAATTGCGCCAGGGATTGCCTTTTCTATAGTAAATTATTCAAAAAATAGTTTTTTACTGTCGCAAATTTTAATTACGCCAGGGATTGCCTTTTCTATAGTAAATTATTCAAAAAATAATTTTCTACTGTCGCAAATTTTAATTACGCCAGGGATTGCCTTTTCTATAGTAAATTTCTCACAAATTAATTTTTTACTGTCCCAAATTTTAAATATCCCAGGGATTGCCTTTTCTATAGTAAATTATTCAAAAAATAATTTTTTACTGCCGCAAATTTTAAATACGCCAGGGATTGCCTTTTGTATAGTAAATTATTCAAAAAATAATTTTCTACTGTCGCAAATTTTAAATATCCCAGGGATTGCCTTTTCTATAGTAAATTATTCAAAAAATAATTTTCTACTGTCGCAAATTTTAAATACGCCAGGGATTGCCTTTTCAATAGTAAATTATTCAAAAAATAATTTTTTACTGTCGCAAATTTTAAATATCCCAGGGATTGCCTTTTCTATAGTAAATTTCTCACAAATTAATTTTTTACTGTCGCAAATTTTAAATACGGCAGGGATTGCCTTTTCTATAGTAAATTATTCAAAAAGTAATTTTATACTGTCGCAAATTTTAATTACGCCAGGGATTGCCTTTTCTATAGTAAATTATTCAAAAAATAATTTTTTACTGTCGCAAATTTTAATTACGCCAGGGATTGCCTTTTCTATAGTAAATTATTCAAAAAATAATTTTTTACTGTCGCAAATTTTAAGTGCGCCAGGGATTGCCTTTTCTATAGTAAATTATTCAAAAAATAATTTTTTACTGTCGCAAATTTTAATTACGCCTGGGATTGCCTTTTCTATAGTAAATTATTCAAAAAATAATTTTATACTGTCGCAAATTTTAATTACGCCAGGGATTGCCTTTTCTATAGTAAATTATTCAAAAAATAATTTTCTACTGTCGCAAGTTTTAATTACGCCAGGGATTGCCGTTTCTATAGTAAATTATTCAAAAAATAATTTTATACTGTCGCAAATTTCAAATCCGCCAGGGATTGCCTTTTCTATAGTAAATTATTCAAAAAATAATTTTTTACTATCGCAAGTTTTAATTACGCCAGGGATTGCCTTTTCTATAGTAAATTATTCAAAAAATAATTTTTTACTATCGTAAGTTTTAATTACGCCAGGGATTGCCTTTTCTATAGTAAATTATTCAAAAAATAATTTTATACTGTCGCAAATTTTAATTACGCCAGGGATTGCCATTTCTATAGTAAATTTTTCAAAAAATAATTTTCTACTGTCGCAAATTTTAATTACGCCAGGGATTGCCTTTTCTATAGTAAATTTTTCAAAAAATAATTTTATACTGTCGCAAATTTTAATTACGCCAGGGATTGCCTTTTCTATAGTAAATTATTCAAAAAATAATTTTATACTGTCGCAAATTTTAATTACGCCAGGGATTGCCTTTTCTATAGTAAATTATTCAAAAAATAATTTTTTACTGTCGCAAATTTCAAATCCGCCAGGGATTGCCTTTTCTATAGTAAATTTCTCACAAATTAATTTTTTACTGTCGCAAATTTTAATTACGCCAGGATTGCCTTTTCTATAGTAAATTATTCAAAAAATAATTTTATACTGTCGCAAATTTTAAGTGCGCCAGGGATTGCCTTTTCTATAGTAAATTATTCAAAAAATAATTTTTTACTGTCGCAAATTTTAATTGCGCCAGGGATTGGCTTTTCTATAGTAAATTTTGCAAAAAATAATTTTTTACTGTCGCAAATTTTAAATACGCCAGGGATTGCCTTTTCTATAGTAAATTATTCAAAAAATAATTTTTTACTGTCGCAAATTTTAATTACGCCAGGAATTGCCTTTTCTATAGTAAATTTTGCAAAAAATAATTTTTTACTATCGCAAGTTTTAATTACGCCAGGGATTTGCTTTTCTATAGTAAATTATTCAAAAAATAATTTTTTACTGTCGCAAATTTCAAATCCGCCAGGGATTGCCTTTTCTATAGTAAATTATTCAAAAAATAATTTTATACTGTCGCAAATTTTAATTACGCCAGGGATTGCCTTTTCTATAGTAAATTATTCAAAAAATAATTCTATATTGTCGCAAATTTTAATTACGACAGGGATTGCCTTTTCTATAGTAAATTATTCAAAAAATAATTTTCTACTGTCGCAAATTTTAAGTGCGCCAGGGATTGCCTTTTCTATAGTAAATTATTCAAAAAATAATTTTTTACTGTCGCAAATTTTAACTACGCCAGGGATTCCCTTTTCTATAGTAAATTATTCAAAAAATAATTTTATACTGTCGCAAATTTTAATTACGCCAGGGATTGCTTTTTCTATAGTAAATTATTCAAAAAATAATTTTTTACTATCGCAAATTTTAATTACGCCAGGGATTGCCTTTTCTATAGTAAATTATTCAAAAAATAATTTTATACTGTCGCAAATTTCAAATCCGCCAGGTATTGCCTTTTCTATAGTAAATTTTGCAAAAAATAATTTTATACTGTCGGAAATTTTAATTACGCCAGGGATTGCCTTTTCTATAGTAAATTATTCAAAAAATAATTTTCTACTGTCGCAAATTTTAATTACGCCAGGGATTGCCGTTTCTATAGTAAATTATTCAAAAAATAATTTTTTACTGTCGCAAATTTCAAATCCGCCAGGGATTGCCTTTTCTATAGTAAATTATTCAAAAAATAATTTTTTACTATCGCAAGTTTTAATTACGCCAGGGATTGCCTTTTCTATAGTAAACTATTCAAAAAATAATTTTTTACTATCGCAAGTTTTAATTACGCCAGGGATTGCCTTTTCTATAGTAAATTATTCAAAAAATAATTTTATACTGTCGCAAATTTTAATTACGCCAGGGATTGCCTTTTCTATAGTAAATTTTTCAAAAAATAATTTTCTACTGTCGCAAATTTTAATTACGCCAGGGATTGCCTTTTCTACAGTAAATTTTTCAAAAAATAATTTTATACTGTCGCAAATTTTAATTACGCCAGGGATTGCCTTTTCTATAGTAAATTATTCAAAAAATAATTTTATACTGTCGCAAATTTTAATTACGCCAGGGATTGCCTTTTCTATAGTAAATTATTCAAAAAATAATTTTTTACTGTCGCAAATTTCAAATCCGCCAGGGATTGCCTTTTCTATAGTAAATTTCTCACAAATTAATTTTTTACTGTCGGAAATTTTAATTACGCCAGGGATTGCCTTTCCTATAGTAAATTATTCAAAAAATAATTTTCTACTGTCGCAAATTTTAAGTGCGCCAGGGATTGCCTTTTCTATAGTAAATTATTCAAAAAATAATTTTTTACTGTCGCAAATTTTAACTACGCCAGGGATTGCCTTTTCTATAGTAAATTATTCAAAAAATAATTTTTTACTGTCGCAAATTTTAAATATCCCAGGGATTGCCTTTTCTATAGTAAATTTCTCACAAATTAATTTCTTACTGTCGCAAATTTTAATTACGCCAGGGATTGCCCTTTCTATAGTAAATTATTCAAAAAATAATTTTTTATTATCGCAAGTTTTAATTGCGCCAGGGATTGCCTTTTCTATAGTAAATTATTCAAAAAATAATTTTATACTGTCGCAAATTTTAAGTGCGCCAGGGATTGCCTTTTCTATAGTAAATTATTCAAAAAATAATTTTATACTGTCGCAAATTTTAATTACGCCAGGGATTGCCTTTTCTATAGTAAATTATTCAAAAAATAATTTTCTAATATCGCAAATTTTAATTACGCCAGGGATTGCCTTTTCTATAGTAAATTATTCAAAAACTAATTTTCAACTGTCGCAAATTTTAATTACGCCAGGGATTGCCTTTTCTATAGTAAATTTCTCACAAATTAATTTCTTACTGTCGCAAATTTTAATTGCGCCAGGGATTGCCTTTTCTACAGTATATTATTCAAAAAATAATTTTCTACTGTCGCAAATTTTAAGTGCGCCAGGGATTGCCTTTTCTATAGTAAATTATTCAAAAAATAATTTTCAACCGTCGCAAATTTTAAGTGC
Organism: Dioctria linearis; assembly: GCA_963930735.1. Lineage (NCBI taxonomy): Eukaryota > Metazoa > Arthropoda > Insecta > Diptera > Asilidae > Dioctria > Dioctria linearis. The sequence goes on from CAWVNZ010000265.1 coordinate 118,335, forward strand.
GCCAGGGATTGCCTTTTCTATAGTAAATTATTCAAAAAATAATTTTTTACTATCGCAAATTTTAATTACGCCAGGGATTGCCTTTTCTATAGTAAATTATTCAAAAAATAATTTTATACTGTCGCAAATTTCAAATCCGCCAGGGATTGCCTTTTCTATAGTAAATTTTGCAAAAAATAATTTTCTACTGTCGCAAATTTTAATTACGCCAGGGATTGCCTTTTCTATAGTAAATTTCTCACAAATTAATTTTTTACTGTCGCAAATTTTAATTGCGCCAGGGATTGCCTTTTCTATAGTAAATTATTCAAAAAATAATTTTATACTGTCGCAAATTTTAATTACGCCAGGGATTGCCTTTTCTATAGTAAATTATTTAAAAAATAATTTTCTACTGTCGCAAATTTTAATTACGCCAGGGATTGCCTTTTCTATAGTAAATTATTCAAAAAATAATTTTATACTGTCGCAAATTTTAATTACGCAAGGGATTGCCTTTTCTATAGTAAATTATTCAAAAAATAATTTTTTACTGTCGCAAATTTTAAATATCCCAGGGATTGCCTTTTCTATAGTAAATTCCTCACAAATTAATTTCTTACTGTCGCAAATTTTAATTACGCCAGGGATTGCCTTTTCTATAGTAAATTATTCAAAAAATAATTTTCTACTTTCGCAAATTTCAAATCCGCCAGGGATTGCCTTTTCTATAGTAAATTTTACAAAAAATAATTTTCTACTGTCGCAAATTTTAATTACGCCAGGGATTGCCTTTTCTATAGTAAATTTCTCACAAATTAATTTTTTACTGTCGCAAATTTTAATTGCGCCAGGGATTGCCTTTTCTATAGTAAATTATTCAAAAAATAATTTTATACTGTCGCAAATTTTAATTACGCCAGGGATTGCCTTTTCTATAGTAAATTATTCAAAAAATAATTTTCTACTGTCGCAAATTTTAATTAAGCCAGGGATTGCCTTTTCTATAGTAAATTATTCAAAAAATAATTTTTTACTATCGAAAATTTTAATTGCGCCAGGGATTGCCTTTTCTATAGTAAATTTTGCAAAAAAATAATTTTTTACTGTCGCAAATTTTAAATATCCCAGGGATTGCCTTTTCTATAGTAAATTATTCCAAAAATAATTTTCTACTGTCGCAAATATCAAATCCGCCAGGTATTGCCTTTTCTATAGTAAATTTTGCAAAAAATAATTTTCTACTGTCGGAAATTTTAATTACGCCAGGGATTGCCTTTTATATAGTAAATTTCTCACAAATTAATTTTTTACTGTCGCAAATTTTAATTACGCCAGGGATTGCCTTTTTATAGTAAATTATTCAAAAACTAATTTTCAACTGTCGCAAATTTTAATTACGCCAGGGATTGCCTTTTCTATAGTAAATTTCTCACAAATTAATTTCTTACTGTCGCAAATTTTAATTGCGCCAGGGATTGCCTTTTCTACAGTATATTATTCAAAAAATAATTTTCTACTGTCGCAAATTTTAAGTGCGCCAGGGATTGCCTTTTCTATAGTAAATTATTCAAAAAATAATTTTCAACCGTCGCAAATTTTAAGTGCGCCAGGGATTGCCTTTTCTATAGTAAATTATTCAAAAAATAATTTTTTACTATCGCAAATTTTAATTACGCCAGGGATTGCCTTTTCTATAGTAAATTATTCAAAAAATAATTTTCTACTGTCGCAAATTTTAATTACGCCAGGGATTGCTTTTCTATAGTAAATTATTCAAAAAATAATTTTATACTGTCGCAAATTTTAATTGCGCCAGGGATTGCCTTTTCTATAGTAAATTTTGCAAAAAATAATTTTATACTGTCGCAAATTTTAATTACGCCAGGTTTTGCCTTTTCTATAGTAAATTATTCAAAAAATAATTTTCTACTGTCGCAAATTTTAATTACGCCAGGGATTGCCTTTTCTATAGTAAATTTTGCAAAAAAATAATTTTTTACTGTCGCAAATTTTAAATATCCCAGGGATTGCCTTTTCTATAGTAAATTATTCAAAAAATAATTTTCTACTGTCGCAAATTTTAATTACGCCAGGGATTGCCTTTTCTATAGAAAATTATTCAAAAAATAATTTTCTACTGTCGCAAATTTTAATTACGCCAGGGATTGCCTTTTCTATAGTAAATTATTCAAAAAATAATTTTATACTGTCGCAAATTTTAACTACGCCAGGGATTGCCTTTTCTATAGTAAATTATTCAAAAAATAATTTTTTACTGTCGCAAATTTTAAGTGCGCCAGGGATTGCCTTTTCTCTAGTAAATTATTCAAAAAATAATTTTTTACTGTCGCAAATTTTAAATACGCCAGGGATTGCCTTTTCTATAGTAAATTATTCAAAAAATAATTTTTTACTGTCGCAAATTTTAAATACGCCAGGGATTGCATTTTCTATAGTAAATTTCTCACAAATTAATTTTTTACTGTCGCAAATTTTAAATATCCTAGGGATTGCCTTTTCTATAGTAAATTATTCAAAAAATAATTTTATACTGTCGCAAATTTTAAATACGCCAGGGATTGCCTTTTCTATAGTAAATTATTCAAAAAATAATTTTCTACTGTTGCAAATTTTAAATATCCCAGGGATTGTCTTTTCTATAGATAATTATTCAAAAAATAATTTTTTACTGTCGCAAATTTTAAGTGCGCCAGGGATTGCCTTTTCTATAGTAAATTATTCAAAAAATAATTTTCTACTGTCGCAAATTTTAAATACGCCAGGGATTGCCTTTTCTATAGTAAATTATTCAAAAAATAATTTTTTACTGTCGCAAATTTTAAATATCCCAGGGATTGCCTTTTCTATAGTAAATTTCTCACAAATTAATTTTTTACTGTCGCAAATTTTAAATACGCCAGGGATTGCCTTTTCTATAGTAAATTATTCAAAAAATAATTTTATACTGTCGCAAATTTTAATTACGCCAGGGATTGCCTTTCTATAGTAAATTATTCAAAAAATAATTTTTTACTGTCGCAAATTTTAATTACGCCAGGGATTGCCTTTTCTATAGTAAATTATTCAAAAAATTATTATTTACTGTCGCAAATTTTAATTACGCTAGGGATTGCCTTTTCTATAGTAAATTATTCAAAAAATAATTTTTTACTGTCGCAAATTTTAATTACGCCAGGGATTGCCTTTTCTATAGTAAATTATTCAAAAAATAATTTTTTACTGTCGCAAATTGTAATAGCGACAGGGATTGCCTTTTCTATAGTAAATTATTCAAAAAATAATTTTCTACTGTCACAACACAAATTTTAATTACGCCAGGGATTGCCTTTTCTATAGTAAATTATTCAAAAAATTATTTTCTACTGTCGCAAATTTTAATTACGCCAGGGATTGCCTTTTCTATAGTAAATTATTCAAAAAATAATTTTCTACTGTCGCAAATTTTAATTACGCCAGGGATTGCCTTTTCTATAGTAAATTATTCAAAAAATAATTTTTTACTGTCGCAAATTTCAAATATCCCAGGGATTGCCTTTTCTATAGTAAATTTCTCACAAATTAATTTTTTACTGTCGCAAATTTTAAATACGCCAGGGATTGCCTTTTCTATAGTAAATTATTCAAAAAATAATTCTATATTGTCGCAAATTTTAGTTACGACAGGGATTGCCTTTTCTATAGTAAATTATTCAAAAAATAATTTTCTACTGTCGCAAATTTTAAGTGCGCCAGGGATTGCCTTTTCTATAGTAAATTATTCAAAAAATAATTTTATACTGTCGCAAATTTTAATTACGCCAGGGATTGCCTTTTCTATAGTAAATTATTCAAAAAATAATTTTTTACTATCGCAAATTTTAATTACGCCAGGGATTGCCTTTTCTATAGTAAATTATTCAAAAAATAATTTTATACTGTCGCAAATTTCAAATCCGCCAGGTATTGCCTTTTCTATAGTAAATTTTGCAAAAAATAATTTTATACTGTCGGAAATTTTAATTACGCCAGGGATTTCCTTTTCTATAGTAAATTATTCAAAAAATAATTTTCTACTGTCGCAAATTTTAATTGCGCCAGGGATTGCCGTTTCTATAGTAAATTATTCAAGAAATAATTTTTTACTGTCGCAAATTTCAAATCCGCCAGGGATTGCCTTTTCTATAGTAAATTATTCAAAAAATAATTTTTTACTATCGCAAGTTTTAATTACGCCAGGGATTGCCTTTTCTATAGTAAATTATTCAAAAAATAATTTTTTACTATCGCAAGTTTTAATTACGCCAGGGATTGCCTTTTCTATAGTAAATTATTCAAAAAATAATTTTATACTGTCGCAAATTTTAATTACGCCAGGGATTGCCTTTTCTATAGTAAATTTTTCAAAAAATAATTTTCTACTGTCGCAAATTTTAATTACGCCAGGGATTGCCTTTTCTATAGTAAATTTTTCAAAAAATAATTTTATAGTGTCGCAAATTTTAATTACGCCAGGGATTGCCTTTTCTATAGTAAATTATTCAAAAAATGATTTTATGCTGTCGCAAATTTTAATTACGCCAGGGATTGCCTTTTCTATAGTAAATTATTCAAAAAATAATTTTTTACTGTCGCAAGTTTCAAATCCGCCAGGGATTGCCTTTTCTATAGTAAATTTCTCACAAATTAATTTTTTACTGTCGCAAATTTTAATTACGCCAGGGATTGCCTTTTCTATAGTATATTATTCAAAAAATAATTTTATACTGTCGCAAATTTTAAGTGCGCCAGGGATTGCCTTTTCTATAGTAAATTATTCAAAAAATAATTTTTTACTGTCGCAAATTTTAATTGCGCCAGGGATTGGCTTTTCTATAGTAAATTTTGCAAAAAATAATTTTTTACTGTCGCAAATTTTAAATACGCCAGGGATTGCCTTTTCCATAGTAAATTATTCAAAAAATAATTTTTTACTGTCGCAAATTTTAATTACGCCAGGGATTGCCGTTTCTATAGTAAATTTTGCAAAAAATAATTTTTTATTATCGCAAGTTTTAATTACGCCAGGGATTTCCTTTTCTATAGTAAATTATTCAAAAAATAATTTTTTACTGTCGCAAATTTCAAATCCGCCAGGGATTGCCTTTTCTATAGTAAATTATTCAAAAAATAATTTTATACTGTCGCAAATTTTAATTACGCCAGGGATTGCCTTTTCTATAGTAAATTATTCAAAAAATAATTCTATATTGTCGCAAATTTTAATTACGACAGGGATTGCCTTTTCTATAGTAAATTATTCAAAAAATAATTTTCTACTGTCGCAAATTTTAAGTGCGCCAGGAATTGCCTTTTCTATAGTAAATTATTCAAAAAATAATTTTTTACTGTCGCAAATTTTAACTACGCCAGGGATTGCCTTTTCTATAGTAAATTATTCAAAAAATAATTTTATACTGTCGCAAATTTTAATTACGCCAGGGATTGCCTTTTCTATAGTAAATTATCCAAAAAATAATTTTTTACTATCGCAAATTTTAATTACGCCAGGGATTGCCTTTTCTATAGTAAATTATTCAAAAAATAATTTTATACTCTCGCAAATTTCAAATCCGCCAGGTATTGCCTTTTCTATAGTAAATTTTGCAAAAAATAATTTTCTACTGTCGGAAATTTTAATTACGCCAGGGATTGCCTTTTATATAGTAAATTTCTCACAAATTAATTTTTTACTGTCGCAAATTTTAATTGCGCCAGGGATTGCCTTTTCTATAGTAAATTATTCAAAAAATAATTTTATACTGACGCAAATTTTAATTACGCCAGGGATTGCCTTTTCTATAGTAAATTATTCAAAAAATAATTTTCTACTGTCGCAAATTTTAAGTGCGCCAGGGATTGCCTTTTCTATAGTAAATTATTCAAAAAATAATTTTTTACTGTCGCAAATTTTAACTACGCCAGGGATTGCCTTTTCTATAGTAAATTATTCAAAAAATAATTTTTTACTGTCGCAAATTTTAAATATCCCAGGGATTGCCTTTTCTATAGTAAATTTCTCACAAAATAATTTTATACTGTCGCAAATTTCAAATCCGCCAGGTATTGCCTTTTCTATAGTAAATTTTGCAAAAAATAATTTTATACTGTCGGAAATTTTAATTACGCCAGGGATTTCCTTTTCTATAGTAAATTATTCAAAAAATAATTTTCTACTGTCGCAAATTTTAATTGCGCCAGGGATTGCCGTTTCTATAGTAAATTATTCAAGAAATAATTTTTTACTGTCGCAAATTTCAAATCCGCCAGGGATTGCCTTTTCTATAGTAAATTATTCAAAAAATAATTTTTTACTATCGCAAGTTTTAATTACGCCAGGGATTGCCTTTTCTATAGTAAATTATTCAAAAAATAATTTTTTACTATCGCAAGTTTTAATTACGCCAGGGATTGCCTTTTCTATAGTAAATTATTCAAAAAATAATTTTATACTGTCGCAAATTTTAATTACGCCAGGGATTGCCTTTTCTATAGTAAATTTTTCAAAAAATAATTTTCTACTGTCGCAAATTTTAATTACGCCAGGGATTGCCTTTTCTATAGTAAATTTTTCAAAAAATAATTTTATAGTGTCGCAAATTTTAATTACGCCAGGGATTGCCTTTTCTATAGTAAATTATTCAAAAAATGATTTTATGCTGTCGCAAATTTTAATTACGCCAGGGATTGCCTTTTCTATAGTAAATTATTCAAAAAATAATTTTTTACTGTCGCAAATTTCAAATCCGCCAGGGATTGCCTTTTCTATAGTAAATTTCTCACAAATTAATTTTTTACTGTCGCAAATTTTAATTACGCCAGGGATTGCCTTTTCTATAGTATATTATTCAAAAAATAATTTTATACTGTCGCAAATTTTAAGTGCGCCAGGGATTGCCTTTTCTATAGTAAATTATTCAAAAAATAATTTTTTACTGTCGCAAATTTTAATTGCGCCAGGGATTGGCTTTTCTATAGTAAATTTTGCAAAAAATAATTTTTTACTGTCGCAAATTTTAAATACGCCAGGGATTGCCTTTTCCATAGTAAATTATTCAAAAAATAATTTTTTACTGTCGCAAATTTTAATTACGCCAGGGATTGCCGTTTCTATAGTAAATTTTGCAAAAAATAATTTTTTATTATCGCAAGTTTTAATTACGCCAGGGATTTCCTTTTCTATAGTAAATTATTCAAAAAATAATTTTTTACTGTCGCAAATTTCAAATCCGCCAGGGATTGCCTTTTCTATAGTAAATTATTCAAAAAATAATTTTATACTGTCGCAAATTTTAATTACGCCAGGGATTGCCTTTTCTATAGTAAATTATTCAAAAAATAATTCTATATTGTCGCAAATTTTAATTACGACAGGGATTGCCTTTTCTATAGTAAATTATTCAAAAAATAATTTTCTACTGTCGCAAATTTTAAGTGCGCCAGGAATTGCCTTTTCTATAGTAAATTATTCAAAAAATAATTTTTTACTGTCGCAAATTTTAACTACGCCAGGGATTGCCTTTTCTATAGTAAATTATTCAAAAAATAATTTTATACTGTCGCAAATTTTAATTACGCCAGGGATTGCCTTTTCTATAGTAAATTATCCAAAAAATAATTTTTTACTATCGCAAATTTTAATTACGCCAGGGATTGCCTTTTCTATAGTAAATTATTCAAAAAATAATTTTATACTCTCGCAAATTTCAAATCCGCCAGGTATTGCCTTTTCTATAGTAAATTTTGCAAAAAATAATTTTCTACTGTCGGAAATTTTAATTACGCCAGGGATTGCCTTTTATATAGTAAATTTCTCACAAATTAATTTTTTACTGTCGCAAATTTTAATTGCGCCAGGGATTGCCTTTTCTATAGTAAATTATTCAAAAAATAATTTTATACTGTCGCAAATTTTAATTACGCCAGGGATTGCCTTTTCTATAGTAAATTATTCAAAAAATAATTTTCTACTGTCGCAAATTTTAAGTGCGCCAGGGATTGCCTTTTCTATAGTAAATTATTCAAAAAATAATTTTTTACTGTCGCAAATTTTAACTACGCCAGGGATTGCCTTTTCTATAGTAAATTATTCAAAAAATAATTTTTTACTGTCGCAAATTTTAAATATCCCAGGGATTGCCTTTTCTATAGTAAATTTCTCACAAATTAATTTCTTACTGTCGCAAATTTTAATTACGCCAGGGATTGCCCTTTCTATAGTAAATTATTCAAAAAATTATTTTTTACTATCGCAAGTTTTAATTGCGCCAAGGATTGCCTTTTCTATAGTAAATTATTCAAAAAATAATTTTATACTTTCGCAAATTTTAAGTGCGCCAGGGATTGCCTTTTCTATAGTAAATTATTCAAAAAATAATTTTATACTGTCGCAAATTTAAATTACGCCAGGGATTGCCTTTTCTATAGTAAATTACTCAAAAAATAATTTTCTACTGTCGCAAATTTTAATTACGCCAGGGATTGCCTTTCTATAGTAAATTATTCAAAAACTAATTTTCAACTGTCGCAAATTTTAATTACGCCAGGGATTGCCTTTTCTATAGTAAATTTCTCACAAATTAATTTCTTACTGTCGCAAATTTTAAATGCGCCAGGGATTGCCTTTTCTACAGTAAATTATTCAAAAAATAAATTTCTACTGTCGCAAATTTTAAGTGCGCCAGGGATTGCCTTTTCTATAGTAAATTATTCAAAAAATAATTTTCAACTGTCGCAAATTTTAAGTGCGCCAGGGATTGACTTTTCTATAGTAAATTATTCAAAAAATAATTTTTTACTATCGCAAATTTTAATTACGCCAGGGATTGCCTTTTCTATAGTAAATTATTCAAAAATAATTTTATACTGTCGCAAATTTCAAATCCGCCAGGGATTGCCTTTTCTATAGTAAATTTTGCAAAAAATAATTTTCTACTGTCGCAAATTTTAATTACGCCAGGGATTGCCTTTTCTATAGTAAATTTCTCACAAATTAATTTTTTACTCTCGCAAATTTTAATTGCGCCAGGGATTGCCTTTTCTATAGTAAATTATTCAAAAAATAATTTTATACTGTCGCAAATTTTAATTACGCCAGGGATTGCCTTTTCTATAGTAAATTATTCAAAAAATAATTTTCTACTGTCGCAAATTTTAATTACGCCAGGGATTGCCTTTTCTATAGTAAATTATTCAAAAAATAATTTTATACTGTCTCAAATTTTAATTACGCCAGGGATTGCCTTTTCTATAGTAAATTATTCAAAAAATAATTTTTTGCTGTCGCAAATTTTAAATATCCCAGGGATTGCCTTTTCTATAGTAAATTCCTCACAAATTAATTTCTTACTGTCGCAAATTTTAATTACGCCTTTTCTATAGTAAATTATTCAAAAAATAATTTTCTACTTTCGCAAATTTCAAATCCGCCAGGGATTGCCTTTTCTATAGTAAATTTTGCAAAAAATAATTTTCTACTGTCGCAAATTTTAATTACGCCAGGGATTGCCTTTTCTATAGTAAATTTCTCACAAATTAATTTTTTACTGTCGCAAATTTTAATTGCGCCAGGGATTGCCTTTTCTATAGTAAATTATTCAAAAAATATTTTTATACTGTCGCAAATTTTAATTACGCCAGGGATTGCCTTTTCTATAGTAAATTATTCAAAAAATAATTTTTTACTGTCGCAAATTTTAAGTGCGCCAGGGATTGCCTTTTCTATAGTAAATAATTCAAAAATAATTTTTTACTGTCGCAAATTTTAAATACGTCAGGGATTGCCTTTTCTATAGTAAATTATTCAAAAAATAATTTTAAACTGTCGCAAATTTTAATTACGCCAGGGATTTCCTTTTCTATAGTAAATTATTCAAAAAATAATTTTTTACTGTCGCAAATTTTAAATACGCCAGGGATTGCCTTTTCTATAGTAAATTATTCAAAAAATAATTTTCAACTGTCGCAAATTTTAATTGCGCCAGGGATTGCCTTTTCTATAGTAAATTATTCAAAAAATAATTTTATACTGTCGCAAATTTTAATTAGGCCAGGGATTGCCTTTTCTGTAGTAAATTATTCAAAAAATAATTTTTTACTGTCGCAAATTTTAAATACGCCAGGGATTGCATTTTCTATAGTAAATTTCTCACAAATTAATTTTTTACTGTCGCAAATTTTAAATATCCTAGGGATTGCCTTTTCTATAGTAAATTATTCAAAAAATAATTCTATACTGTCGCAAATTTTAAATACGCCAGGGATTGCCTTTTCTATAGTAAATTATTCAAAAAATAATTTTCTACTGTTGCAAATTTTAAATATCCCAGGGATTGTCTTTTCTGTAGTAAATTATTCAAAAAATAATTTTTTACTGTCGCAAATTTTAAGTGCGCCAGGGATTGCCTTTTCTATAGTAAATTATTCAAAAAATAATTTTCTACTGTCTCAAATTTTAATTACGCCAGGGATTGCCTTTTCTATAGTAAATTATTCAAAAAATAATTTTTTACTGTCGCAAATTTTAAATATCCCAGGGATTGCCTTTTCTATAGTAAATTCCTCACAAATTAATTTCTTACTGTCGCAAATTTTAATTACGCTAGGGATTGCCTTTTCTATAGTAAATTATTCAAAAAATATTTTTTTACTGTCGCAAATTTTAATTACGCCAGGGATTGCCTTTTCTATAGTAAATTATTCAAAAAATAATTTTTTACTGTCGCAAATTGTAATAGCGACAGGGATTGCCTTTTCTATAGTAAATTATTCAAAAAATAATTTTCTACTGTCACAAATTTTAATTACGCCAGGGATTGCCTTTTCTATAGTAAATTTTGCAAAAAATAATTTTCTACTGTCGCAAATTTTAATTACGCCAGGGATTGCCTTTTCTATAGTAAATTATTCAAAAAATAATTTTCTACTGTCTCAAATTTTAATTACGCCAGGGATTGCCTTTTCTATAGTAAATTATTCAAAAAATAATTTTTTACTGTCGCAAATTTTAAATATCCCAGGGATTGCCTTTTCTATAGTAAATTCCTCACAAATTAATTTCTTACTGTCGCAAATTTTAATTACGCTAGGGATTGCCTTTTCTATAGTAAATTATTCAAAAAATATTTTTTTACTGTCGCAAATTTTAATTACGCCAGGGATTGCCTTTTCTATAGTAAATTATTCAAAAAATAATTTTTTACTGTCGCAAATTGTAATAGCGACAGGGATTGCCTTTTCTATAGTAAATTATTCAAAAAATAATTTTCTACTGTCACAAATTTTAATTACGCCAGGGATTGCCTTTTCTATAGTAAATTTTGCAAAAAATAATTTTCTACTGTCGCAAATTTTAATTACGCCAGGGATTGCCTTTTCTATAGTAAATTTCTCACAAATTAATTTTTTACTCTCGCAAATTTTAATTGCGCCAGGGATTGCCTTTTCTATAGTAAATTATTCAAAAAATAATTTTATACTGTCGCAAATTTTAATTACGCCAGGGATTGCCTTTTCTATAGTAAATTATTCAAAAAATAATTTTCTACTGTCGCAAATTTTAATTACGCCAGGGATTGCCTTTTCTATAGTAAATTATTCAAAAAATAATTTTATACTGTCTCAAATTTTAATTACGCCAGGGATTGCCTTTTCTATAGTAAATTATTCAAAAAATAATTTTTTGCTGTCGCAAATTTTAAATATCCCAGGGATTGCCTTTTCTATAGTAAATTCCTCACAAATTAATTTCTTACTGTCGCAAATTTTAATTACGCCAGGGATTGCCTTTTCTATAGTAAATTATTCAAAAAATAATTTTCTACTTTCGCAAATTTCAAATCCGCCAGGGATTGCCTTTTCTATAGTAAATTTTGCAAAAAATAATTTTCTACTGTCGCAAATTTTAATTACGCCAGGGATTGCCTTTTCTATAGTAAATTTCTCACAAATTAATTTTTTACTGTCGCAAATTTTAATTGCGCCAGGGATTGCCTTTTCTATAGTAAATTATTCAAAAAATATTTTTATACTGTCGCAAATTTTAATTACGCCAGGGATTGCCTTTTCTATAGTAAATTATTCAAAAAATTATTTTTTACTGTCGCAAATTTTAAGTGCGCCAGGGATTGCCTTTTCTATAGTAAATAATTCAAAAATAATTTTTTACTGTCGCAAATTTTAAATACGTCAGGGATTGCCTTTTCTATAGTAAATTATTCAAAAAATAATTTTAAACTGTCGCAAATTTTAATTACGCCAGGGATTTCCTTTTCTATAGTAAATTATTCAAAAAATAATTTTTTACTGTCGCAAATTTTAAATACGCCAGGGATTGCCTTTTCTATAGTAAATTATTCAAAAAATAATTTTCAACTGTCGCAAATTTTAATTGCGCCAGGGATTGCCTTTTCTATAGTAAATTATTCAAAAAATAATTTTATACTGTCGCAAATTTTAATTAGGCCAGGGATTGCCTTTTCTGTAGTAAATTATTCAAAAAATAATTTTTTACTGTCGCAAATTTTAAATACGCCAGGGATTGCATTTTCTATAGTAAATTTCTCACAAATTAATTTTTTACTGTCGCAAATTTTAAATATCCTAGGGATTGCCTTTTCTATAGTAAATTATTCAAAAAATAATTTTATACTGTCGCAAATTTTAAATACGCCAGGGATTGCCTTTTCTATAGTAAATTATTCAAAAAATAATTTTCTACTGTTGCAAATTTTAAATATCCCAGGGATTGTCTTTTCTGTAGTAAATTATTCAAAAAATAATTTTTTACTGTCGCAAATTTTAAGTGCGCCAGGGATTGCCTTTTCTATAGTAAATTATTCAAAAAATAATTTTCTACTGTCGCAAATTTTAAATACGCCAGGGATTGCCTTTTCTATAGTAAATTATTCAAAAAATAATTTTTTACTGTCGCAAATTTTAAATATCCCAGGGATTGCCTTTTCTATAGTAAATTTCTCACAAATTAATTTTTTACTGTCGCAAATTTTAAATACGCCAGGGATTGCCTTTTCTATAGTAAATTATTCAAAAAATAATTTTATACTGTCGCAAATTTTAATTACGCCAGGGATTGCCTTTCTATAGTAAATTATTCAAAAAATAATTTTTTACTGTCGCAAATTTTAATTACGCCAGGGATTGCCTTTTCTATAGTAAATTATTCAAAAAATAATTTTTTACTGTCGCAAATTTTAATTACGCTAGGGATTGCCTTTTCTATAGTAAATTATTCAAAAAATATTTTTTTACTGTCGCAAATTTTAATTACGCCAGGGATTGCCTTTTCTATAGTAAATTATTCAAAAAATAATTTTTTACTGTCGCAAATTGTAATAGCGACAGGGATTGCCTTTTCTATAGTAAATTATTCAAAAAATAATTTTCTACTGTCACAAATTTTAATTACGCCAGGGATTGCCTTTTCTATAGTAAATTATTCAAAAAATAATTTTCTACTGTCGCAAATTTTAATTACGACAGGGATTGCCTTTTCTATAGTAAATTATTCAAAAAATAATTTTCTACTGTCGCAAATTTTAATTACGCCAGGGATTGCCTTTTCTATAGTAAATTATTCAAAAAATATTTTTATACTGTCGCAAATTTTAATTACGCCAGAGAATGCCTTTTCTATAGTAAATTATTCAAAAAATAATTTTTTACTGTCGCAAATTTTAAGTGCGCCAGGGATTGCCTTTTCTATAGTAAATTATTCAAAAATAATTTTTTAATGTCGCAAATTTTAAATACGCCAGGGATTGCCATTTCTATAGTAAATTATTCAAAAAATAATTTTCAACTGTCGCAAATTTTAATTACGCCAGGGATTGCCTTTTCTATAGTAAATTATTCAAAAAATAATTTTTTACTGTCGCAAATTTTAAATACGCCAGGGATTGCCTTTTCTATAGTAAATTATTCAAAAAATAATTTTCAACTGTCGCAAATTTTAATTGCGCCAGGGATTGCCTTTTCTATAGTAAATTATTCAAAAAATAATTTTATACTGTCGCAAATTTTAATTAGGCCAGGGATTGCCTTTTCTATAGTAAATTATTCAAAAAATAATTTTTTACTGTCGCAAATTTTAAATACGCCAGGGATTGCATTTTCTATAGTAAATTTCTCACAAATTAATTTTTTACTGTCGCAAATTTTAAATATCCTAGGGATTGCCTTTTCTATAGTAAATTATTCAAAAAATAATTTTATACTGTCGCAAATTTTAAAAACGCCAGGGATTGCCTTTTCTATAGTAAATTATTCAAAAAATAATTTTCTACTGTTGCAAATTTTAAATATCCCAGGGATTGTCTTTTCTATAGTAAATTATTCAAAAAATAATTTTTTACTGTCGCAAATTTTCAGTGCGCCAGGGATTGCCTTTTCTATAGTAAATTATTCAAAAAATAATTTTCTACTGTCGCAAATTTTAAATACGCCAGGGATTGCCTTTTCTATAGTAAATTATTCAAAAAATAATTTTTTACTGTCGCAAATTTTAAATATCCCAGGGATTGCCTTTTCTATAGTAAATTTCTCACAAATTAATTTTTTACTGTCGCAAATTTTAAATACGCCAGGGATTGCCTTTTCTATAGTAAATTATTCAAAAAATAATTTTATACTGTCGCAAATTTTAATTACGCCAGGGATTGCCTTTCTATAGTAAATTATTCAAAAAATAATTTTTTACTGTCGCAAATTTTAATTACGCCAGGGATTGCCTTTTCTAAAGTAAATTATTCAAAAAATAATTTTTTACTGTCGCAAATTTTAATTACTCTAGGGATTGCCTTTTCTATAGTAAATTATTCAAAAAATAATTTTTTACTGTCGCAAATTTTAATTACGCCAGGGATTGCCTTTTCTATAGTAAATTATTCAAAAAATAATTTTATACTGTCGCAAATTTTAATTAGGCCAGGGATTGCCTTTTCTATAGTAAATTATTCAAAAAATAATTTTTTACTGTCGCAAATTTTAAATACGCCAGGGATTGCATTTTCTATAGTAAATTTCTCACAAATTAATTTTTTACTGTCGCAAATTTTAAATATCCTAGGGATTGCCTTTTCTATAGTAAATTATTCAAAAAATAATTTTTTACTGTCGCAAATTTCAAATCCGCCAGGGATTGCCTTTTCTATAGTAAATTATTCAAAAAATAATTTTTTCCTATCGCAAGTTTTAATTACGCCAGGGATTCCCTTTTCTATAGTAAATTATTCAATAAATAATTTTTTACTATCGCAAGTTTTAATTACGCCAGGGATTGCGTTTTCTATAGTAAATTATTCAAAAAATTATTTTTTACTGTCGCAAATTTTAATTACGCCAGGGATTGCCTTTTCTATAGTAAATTATTCAAAAAATAATTTTCTACTGTCGCAAATTTTAATTACGCCAGGGATTGCCTTTTCTATAGTAAATTTTTCAAAAAATAATTTTATACTGTCGCAAATTTTAATTACGCCAGGGATTGCCTTTTCTATAGTAAATTATTCAAAAAATAATTTTTTACTGTCGCAAATTTCAAATCCGCCAGGGATTGCCTTTTCTATAGTAAATTATTCAAAAAATAATTTTTTCCTATCGCAAGTTTTAATTACGCCAGGGATTCCCTTTTCTATAGTAAATTATTCAAAAAATAATTTTTTACTATCGCAAGTTTTAATTACGGCAGGGATTGCCTTTTCTATAGTAAATTATTCAAAAAATAATTTTTTACTGTCGCAAATTTTAAATACGCCAGGGATTGCATTTTCTATAGTAAATTTCTCACAAATTAATTTTTTACTGTCGCAAATTTTAAATATCCTAGGGATTGCCTTTTCTATAGTAAATTATTCAAAAAATAATTTTATACTGTCGCAAATTTTAAAAACGCCAGGGATTGCCTTTTCTATAGTAAATTATTCAAAAAATAATTTTCTACTGTTGCAAATTTTAAATATCCCAGGGATTGTCTTTTCTATAGTAAATTATTCAAAAAATAATTTTTTACTGTCGCAAATTTTCAGTGCGCCAGGGATTGCCTTATCTATAGTAAATTATTCAAAAAATATTTTTATACTGTCGCAAATTTTAATTACGCCAGGGATTGCCTTTTCTATAGTAAATTATTCAAAAAATAATTTTTTACTGTCGCAAATTTTAAGTGCGCCAGGGATTGCCTTTTCTATAGTAAATTATTCAAAAATAATTTTTTACTGTCGCAAATTTTAAATACGCCAGGGATTGCCATTTCTATAGTAAATTATTCAAAAAATAATTTTCAACTGTCGCAAATTTTAATTACGCCAGGGATTGCCTTTTCTATAGTAAATTATTCAAAAAATAATTTTTTACTGTCGCAAATTTTAAATACGCCAGGGATTGCCTTTTCTATAGTAAATTATTCAAAAAATAATTTTCAACTGTCGCAAATTTTAATTGCGCCAGGGATTGCCTTTTCTATAGTAAATTATTCAAAAAATAATTTTATACTGTCGCAAATTTTAATTAGGCCAGGGATTGCCTTTTCTATAGTAAATTATTCAAAAAATAATTTTTTACTGTCGCAAATTTTAAATACGCCAGGGATTGCATTTTCTATAGTAAATTTCTCACAAATTAATTTTTTACTGTCGCAAATTTTAAATATCCTAGGGATTGCCTTTTCTATAGTAAATTATTCAAAAAATAATTTTATACTGTCGCAAATTTTAAAAACGCCAGGGATTGCCTTTTCTATAGTAAATTATTCAAAAAAAATTTTCTACTGTTGCAAATTTTAAATATCCCAGGGATTGTCTTTTCTATAGTAAATTATTCAAAAAATAATTTTTTACTGTCGCAAATTTTCAGTGCGCCAGGGATTGCCTTTTCTATAGTAAATTATTCAAAAAATAATTTTCTACTGTCGCAAATTTTAAATACGCCAGGGATTGCCTTTTCTATAGTAAATTATTCAAAAAATAATTTTTTACTGTCGCAAATTTTAAATATCCCAGGGATTGCCTTTTCTATAGTAAATTTCTCACAAATTAATTTTTTACTGTCGCAAATTTTAAATACGCCAGGGATTGCCTTTTCTATAGTAAATTATTCAAAAAATAATTTTATACTGTCGCAAATTTTAATTACGCCAGGGATTGCCTTTCTATAGTAAATTATTCAAAAAATAATTTTTTACTGTCGCAAATTTTAATTACGCCAGGGATTGCCTTTTCTAAAGTAAATTATTCAAAAAATAATTTTTTACTGTCGCAAATTTTAATTACTCTAGGGATTGCCTTTTCTATAGTAAATTATTCAAAAAATAATTTTTTACTGTCGCAAATTTTAATTACGCCAGGGATTGCCTTTTCTATAGTAAATTATTCAAAAAATAATTTTATACTGTCGCAAATTTTAATTAGGCCAGGGATTGCCTTTTCTATAGTAAATTATTCAAAAAATTATTTTTTACTGTCGCAAATTTTAAATACGCCAGGGATTGCATTTTCTATAGTAAATTTCTCACAAATTAATTTTTTACTGTCGCAAATTTTAAATATCCTAGGGATTGCCTTTTCTATAGTAAATTATTCAAAAAATAATTTTTTACTGTCGCAAATTTCAAATCCGCCAGGGATTGCCTTTTCTATAGTAAATTATTCAAAAAATAATTTTTTCCTATCGCAAGTTTTAATTACGCCAGGGATTCCCTTTTCTATAGTAAATTATTCAATAAATAATTTTTTACTATCGCAAGTTTTAATTACGCCAGGGATTGCGTTTTCTATAGTAAATTATTCAAAAAATTATTTTTTACTGTCGCAAATTTTAATTACGCCAGGGATTGCCTTTTCTATAGTAAATTATTCAAAAAATAATTTTCTACTGTCGCAAATTTTAATTACGCCAGGGATTGCCTTTTCTATAGTAAATTTTTCAAAAAATAATTTTATACTGTCGCAAATTTTAATTACGCCAGGGATTGCCTTTTCTATAGTAAATTATTCAAAAAATAATTTTTTACTGTCGCAAATTTCAAATCCGCCAGGGATTGCCTTTTCTATAGTAAATTATTCAAAAAATAATTTTTTCCTATCGCAAGTTTTAATTACGCCAGGGATTCCCTTTTCTATAGTAAATTATTCAAAAAATAATTTTTTACTATCGCAAGTTTTAATTACGGCAGGGATTGCCTTTTCTATAGTAAATTATTCAAAAAATAATTTTTTACTGTCGCAAATTTTAAGTGCGCCAGGGATTGCGTTTTCTATAGTAAATTATTCAAAAAATTATTTTTTACTGTCGCAAATTTTAATTACGCCAGGGATTGCCTTTTCTATAGTAAATTATTCAAAAAATAATTTTCTACTGTCGCAAATTTTAACTACGCCAGGGATTGCCTTTTCTATAGTAAATTTTTCAAAAAATAATTTTATACTGTCGCAAATTTTAATTACGCCAGGGATTGCCTTTTCTATAGTAAATTATTCAAAAAATAATTTTATACTGTCGCAAATTTTAATTACGCCAGGGATTGCCTTTTCTATAGTAAATTATTCAAAAATAATTTTATACTGTCGCAAATTTTAATTACGCCAGGGATTGCCTTTTCTATAGTAAATTATTCAAAAAATAATTTTTTACTGTCGCAAATTTTAATTACGCCAGGGATTGCCTTTTCTATAGTAAATTATTCAAAAAATAATTTTATACTGTCGCAAATTTTAATTACGCCAGGGATTGCCTTTTATATAGTAAATTATTCAAAAAATAATTTTTTACTGTCGCAAATTTCAAATCCGCCAGGGATTGCCTTTTCTATAGTAAATTATTCAAAAAATAATTTTTTACTATCGCAAGTTTTAATTACGCCAGGGATTGCCTTTTCTATAGTAAATTATTCAAAAAA